>VMDO01005807.1:0-107314 GCA_007922755.1 Pedetes capensis | reverse complement strand
GGATATGGAGAAATAGGAACCCTATGACACTGTTGGTGGGATTGTAAATTGGTCCAACCACTTTGGAAATCAATAATGTGATACCTCAGAAAACTAAAAATAGAACTGTTATATGACCCATCTATACCTCTACTGGGAATATACTAAAAGGAAGATAAGTCATCATACCATAGAGATACCTGCATCTCCCTATTCAATAAGTACTTTTCACAATATCAAAGATATGGAACCAACCAACATGCTCATCAACAGAAGAATGAATAAAAAAATTATGGTACATATACACAATGGAATACTACTCAGCAATAAAAAAATGAAATAAGTCATTTGCAGCAAAATGGATGTAACTAGAGATATCATCTTAAGTGAATGAACACAAGCTCAGAAAGAGAGATACCATATGTTCTCATATGTGGGAACTGAACCTTACTTAAAGGAAAATAAATATCCTATACATAAGCTGATATGTACAAATGCACAGTTAAACTTAGTGAAGGAGGGATAATATAAAGAATAGAAGGAGGAGGGAGGGAACTAGCAAAGGGAATCGAAAATTGCAGAAGGTGGGATGGGGAGGAGAAACAATGTAGAGGGATAAAGAGGAAGAGGATAATCTCAATGTAAACAACACAACTCATGAGTACATGGGAAAAATAAGGGAACATAACCAAAATATGCATATGAGTTTCACTACATATTAGTGAAAAGGTTTCATAAACCTCATAAGTTGATAAAAGTGTAACCAAAAGTGATATAATAGTTGTATAATGGAAAAAGCAAATGCTCTATTACTCTTTGCCCCACGAACATGTACCAAAAAAAGGGGGAAAAAGAAGAAAATACACTGGGTTCCAGTCAGTTTAGCCCCACATATCTGTCATCTTGTCAGGCTGTGAGGGCTTACATGTTGCTGTGATACCAAAAGCTATGGCACCAATATTTCAGATACCAGTAGGGCCACCAAGTTTCAGCTGAGATTCCAAAGACAGACAGACTAGGGAGAAAGACCTGGGAGCACACTCCTGAGAAAAATTAGCCAGTGCAAACCCTACAAATAGCAGAGAAGCACTCTCAAATATAGTGCTAAAAAATGGGTCCTCCAGCTGGAAGGCATTCAAGAAATGATTGGGGAAGAGTTGCTTCCTCAAAGTAGTAAAACTTAATGACAGGAATGGAATGAAGCCCCTGGGACCTCCTTTTGCTGATGTGGCACAACTTAAAACCGAGAAGCAACACAGTGTTTGCAACAATGGCTCAAACATAAAAAGATCATGTATATGCACAGTGTTGGGTAATGTTTCATTTTAGAGTTGCTATGAGTTGGATCTGACTCAAGGGCATCCAACTAATTTAAAAAGTCGGTTTAGCAGTTAAAAGCATCCCTTGAAGTTACATTTCCTGAATTTGCTTCCTAGTTTCATCTCTTACTGAGCTAGATAATCTTAGGCAAAGTCCTTAAATTCCTTGTCTAAATTCTCTCTTTTCCAAAGGAGATAACAAGTGCATGTAGGATATATATAGTTCTATATTGTATATTATATTTATGTATATTTATATACAAATCTTTAAAAATAGTAAGTTACATCTTAAGCATTGATTTTTGTTGCCTTTTGTTACTATTCTAATTATTCTAATTATTATTATCATCATTATAGTTTTGCTGTGAGATCGTGGGCAAGTGAGAGAGAGTACGATAAACAGATAACATATCAAGACTCTAAGTATGGTGGTCTCTTTATTTATTTATTTATTTATTGTACTGGGGCATTAACGCAGGGCTTGGGCTTGCATGCTTTGCACTGAGCTGCGCCGTCAGCTTATTTTTTTACATTTTGAGACAGGGTCTCACTAAATTATGCAGACTGCCTCTGATTTTTATTTTTTTCTTCACTTTTTATTTTTTTTTTAATGAGACAGGGTTTCACTAAGTTACGCAGACTGTCTCTGATCTCAGACTTGCGATCCTCCTGCATCCACCTCCTGAGCTGCTGGGATTGCAGGCATGCGCCAATGCGCCCAGCAGACTGCCTCTGGTTTTGAACTTGCCATCCTCCTGCCTCTGACTCCCAAGTCACTGGGATTACAGGCCTTTGCCACCAATGCCTGGCTGTATGGTGGTCTCTTTATCTTTTGTGTGGTTTATGCACTACTGAGGAGTGAACCCAGGGCCTCACAAATGCTAGGAAGGTGTCTATAGTTAAGCTACATGTCCAGCCCTTACAGGTTTCTTTAATTGGATTTTTTCCAGGTTAAATGACATAGCCTGTTAGAACATTGGCAATAGAGATGTGAGGGCTACAAGTACTATCTTGGAGAAGAGGAAGGGAAATATAGCTTACAAGGCAAAAAGTCATGAGGACAAGTATCTTTAATGAAGAACAATGTAGTCATCAACAGTGACATAAAGTGCAGGGAAGGAGTTCATTTAGGCCCCTTGGGTAGTGGGTCATGGTAAAAGGAATGTGTTTAGGAATCAGTGGAACTGGTCAATATCTCAAGTCAACTTCTTAGTAGATTTGCAGCCTTAGCTTAGCCAACTGACTTCTCTGAACCACAGAAGTAGGGTAGTGTAGCACTAAAGGGCAGAGGCTTTGAAGTCAGTTTAACAGTGCTTCCTTCACTCACTAGCTGTTTGGCCTTGGAGAAGTTCTTTAACTTCACAATGATTCCACATTTATAAAACAGCACAAGATTAGCTGCATCATGTGGGTTGTGATGATGATTGAGTGAGCGGAGAGAGACAAAGACACTAAAACCTATAACCAGCTCACAGTAAACACTCAAATACGTATCATAGTGAATGCAATTAAAATGAGACTTTTCCTGACCTGGAGTTCTGACTGAGCCCAAATTAAATACAGCAGAGAGAAATCCCCACATTTTATTGCAGTTGCTTGATTGATCTTGAAGGACTTGCAAATGAGGAAGACCAAAACAAACAGGATATGCCACTATCAGCCACATTTCTGAGAATGGATTTTCTGAGTCTCCTCACAGAGAGCTGTCAGTGCTCCTTACTGTCTTCCCTCACCTCTGTACCATGGGTGGAAGGGGAGCTTGTTGTTAGGTGCCATCTGGTTAGGTCCGACTCATAGTGCAACAGAATGAAACACTCCCCAACACAACCATGCCTGGTACTATATCAGTTCTTCTCTGCTATTCATAGGGTTTTTAATGGCTGTTTGGGGAATGGGCTGCCAGATTCTTCTCCATAGTCTACAACACTAGGTATTCCAAAGCAGTCTCACATTCAAGGACTAACCTGGCCTGACCCTCCTGAGCTTCTGAGATCAGATCAGATCGGATACCAGGGTGGTATGGTGGTAGACTGAAGGGGAGCTTTGTTGTTGTTGTTAGGTTTCGTATGAGTTACATCTGACTCCCAGCGACCCTATGTGCAACAGAAAAAAACTCTTGTTGACACTGTGCCACACTCAGCACTATGTCAGTACTTCTCTGTTCTTCATTGGGTTCTCAATGACTGATTGTTTGGGGATTGTTTTGGGAGTAGGCTGCTAGGTCATTCTCCTGTCTTTCTGACGCTAGAGATTGAACCTAGGGCCTCAGAGCATGCACAGTAAGCATTCTACCAGCTGAGCTAAACTCCAGTCCTGAAGGGGAGCTTACCCAACATTAAATCAAGTGGTAGTGTCTCACATGGCATAAGCTCTGGGCTCAGTCTTAAAGCCAAAATTTTGGGTTCTAGCCTTCAATTTATTATCTTGTAATATCTGTCCCTGTGACAGGAACAAGTCATTTGCTTCTGAGCTCAGGTGTTCATTTGTAAAACAGGATGAAAGTGTTTTGCTTTTGATCCTCACAAATAAAAGGAATTAGAGAGGAGAAAGAAAAGGAAACAAAGATGCTATTGCTTTCTGGCCAGTAAGCCAGATTTAACTTGGCTCTTTCAAGCAGTTGCAGAGAACAGTTTCCTCAACTTGCCTTGCCCCTCAAGACACATTTCGTACTGTTACTTTCAGAGCAAAAATGATGATAACTCAACCCACAAGCTGCTGATAGCACAAAGTAAAACCTACAGAGATGTGACTCATGCAGTATCAAACCTAAGTAAACTGTGTTTATTTATAGCAGGAGGTGTTTTATACTTAGACAATATCCAAATCAGATTCTTAATTCAATTCAAGGAGTGAGGGTAAAGGTATGAATGAGCTGCAGTAGAACATACAATAAGATGAGAATTACTGAATTTCAGTGAAAAGAATCAGGGATAGAATGAGAAAATAATTGGTATGAATAAAACCAGCCCTTTTAGAAAGATGTCAGTTAAATGAAACAGTGACAAAATTCTCTACAACTCTGGAGGCTATGGAAGAAAAAAACAGATTCTACATTCAAGTCACATTAACATCACATTTGTTTATCTTTTCACCAGTGTGGCATGGCTCATTGTAACATATGTACTACATTCTAGCTGGGCATCCTAATAAAAACAGGACAGTGCCACAGTATGGAAAAAAAAAACAAAAAAGCCTTCTTTCTAAGAGATGAAAACACACAGAAGAAAACACTTTCTACTGAAAAACAGTCTCTTTGTGCCCTGGCTAATGTCACCTTTCCCTAAGGTCTTCTTAAGGTCATAGGGCATTTTGAGACTCTAAGCATAGTTAGTAGATTAGAGAATTGGGGCTTTAAGAATTCAACAACAACCAGAACAGAAAATCAAATTTCATTCATTCTTCTAATCACCCAGTTCTGGAACAGCTAAGCTTATTACTTCCTATAGAGTTTCTGCAGGAGGACTGCATGAGATTGGGGGAGAAAAGACCAGAGAGTGTCACTGCCCTCAAACATCATTCAATAGAGATGAAAGAGAGACATGCAAACAACGTGGGCTGCCATAAAATCTGCACAAAGCCTAAAACTGATGTTAAGAGCATCCCTGAATGTCAATCAAAGAAGTGGTCGAGAAGGATGTGTTTTGGAAGCTTCAGCCAAATTTGCTGCCTAGCAAATACATAACAAGAAGAAGGCACTAACTTTAAGACAAACAGGATCAAGGAACAGAAGGTAAATATGAGAGTCATGCAAAAAATGCAAATGAGAATTAGTCAATTACTATGATTACTCATGAAGAATCTAGCAACAACATCCAAGTCTCCTTTCAGTTTATGTTTGAAAATCTATGCTAAGTTTAAAGGTAATTCACACAAAGAGAGCTATCATCTATCTATCTATCTATCTATCTATCTATCTATCTATCTATCTATCTATGCATGCATGCAGTATTGGGCCATACACATGCCTTGCAAGCACTCTACCATTGAACTGCACCCATAGCCCATTTTTATCTTTTAATTTTTTTTTCTTTTTTTATTGGAAATTTTAATGTACACCTTAATGTGATTCATTCTGACATGCTTTTCATTGTGACATTTCCATATATGCATTTTGTTGTACATTACACAGATAAGGTCCCCCTTACCCTCTTGTGTACTTCTTCCCCCTGTCCCACGGCCCCCCACCAAAGACTTAGGCTAGAAAATTCCTGTAATAGTACTGACAATGTAAAAGGAAAGTTCACTACAGAAAAAGTTTTGATTTTAAACATAATTGGAACCCAAGGCTATATAGAAAAAATATTACCATAAAAAGACAAGCAAATGGAAGAGAAGCCTTTTTTTAAATTTTGAGACTGGGTTTCACTAAGTTATTCAGGCTGCCTTTGGTTTCAAGCTTGAGATTCTCCTGTCTCTACCTCCCAAGTCATTGGAACTACATGTGCACACCATCATGTCCAAGCTAATAAAGACAATTACAAAAGCATAAGAAAACACCTTCCACTTTTGTATATAAAATAAAAGGTTTAGGCAGCAACACATTGATTTCTGTTGGCAGAACAGTGGATAGATTTAAATATTGCTTAAAAAGGTTTACTTAACATTCATGTTGTATTATCAAAGATGACAACATCCTCAACTGCACCTCTCATTTCCAGATTTATCAAAAATTGCAAACTGATGACACCTTTCTATTCCCAGGTATTAGCACCTGGACATGGGGTGATCCCTCAGTAGACAGGAAATGCCAGGATAGCCAGGTACTCCTCTGGCCACAAACAAGGGCACACACATATCCTGACTCCAAGATCCTTCTACAGGGAGATTTGCCAGGCTCTATTCATTCTACTCATGCCATTCGATCATTTTAGGAGAGTAGAAGTCTGATCATCTGACCCTTGCACTGTGGAATCTGGCTTAACATTATCCTTCAGGATTAGCAATCAGATGGAAATACAAGGAAGCTTAAGTGGACACTCAATCATGTTTAAGCTGTCAAGCCAATCAGATTTTTTTTCCCCTTAACTTAGCAGTATGTGGGAAAAGCACATGGCAGTCAAGGAGTAGAATGTAGGTAATTCTAACTATCTTGACCTCATAAATTATAAGTTTAGTTTTGTCAAAGGATATAGACACTGTAACAAATAGGAGTATGTATAATTCTGATGTTAACAAGTAAAACAAATACCACCAAAAATTTAATTTTTAATAAAATCACTTAAGAAAAAAAGACAGGATTAGAGGGACATTAATTCACTTTTTTGACTATCATGCATCCACCAATATTTATTTAATGACAGACCACAACAGTAACCACAAATCTCATCCTCATATGGCAGGCAAGGTTTAACATGCTAGAAATGATTTAAAATCCTACCATGAATTGTCCCTGAATCTACAAAATATCTGGACTTATATCAGCTAACAAGGCTCTGTGTGTTCTAATTCCTGTCAGCCTCTATATTCTGTGTCTTCCCAATGTCCCTGGCTGCCTTTCTTCTTCTCTAATATAATACATGGACCACCAAAAGAACCAACAGATCCATTCTAGAAGAAGTACAACCAGAGTGCTCTTCAGGAGCAAGGAAAGTTAGAATGCATCTGACGCATTTTGGATATGTTGTCAGAATGGATCAATCCCTGCAAAAGGACATTATGTTTGGGAGAGTGGCGGGTCAAGGAAGAAAAGGAAGACCCTCAACAAGATGGATTGACACAGTGGCTGCAACAATCAGTTTCAACATAAAAAAGGTCATGTGCATGTCACAGTGTTGGGTGGTATTCTATTCTATTGAACACAGGGTTGTTATGAGTTGGACTCAACTCAGTGCCACATAACAACAACAACAATTTAATACATGAGTTCTCCTCAGAGTTGTCCCTTCTCTCTGCACAGTTCTTTCCATTGACCTTCTCATGGGGAACAGCTCCTTGTCATTCAGTTCTGGCCTCACCAACACCTCCTCTAAAAGGCCTCTCCTAACTAGCTTATCTACTGTTGGACAATGCTTCTCCACTTAGGTTATTCTCTATTTTTATCCTGCTTCATTTTATCTCTGTAGCACTTTTCATTACCTGACATCATAACACACACTATTAATATCTCTCTCCCTTTTTGAGACAGTGTTTCACTACACAGACCAGGCAGGCCTCAAACTCACTTTGTAGTCCAGGCTAACCTCAAACTCAAAATACTTCTGTCTCAGCCTCCTGAGTGCTGGGATTATAGGTGTGCATCACCATGCCCAGCCTGCAGCAGTACCACTGTGGCATCCAGTCCTGGCAGATCTCAGAAGCTAAGCAGGGTTGGGCCTGGTTAGCACTTAGATAGGAGACCGCCTGCTGTAAGCTTGGGAGAAGGACCCCACAACCCACTCCCAAAGAATAATCAGCCATTGAAAACCCTATGAATAGCAGAAAAGCATGACAATAGTGTTTCTCCTGTTGTATGTAGGGTTGCTATGAGTTGGACTCTGACTCGACAGCACCTAACAACAACATCTGCATGTCTGTATACATATATCAATATATGTTGCTTGTTGTTGTTGTTAAGTGACTTCGAGTTGGGATTGATTACATTACCATGAAAGAAAGATAAATGGTCTTACAGGATTATAAAATAAAGTGGTCCTAACTATTCTGGGAGATGCTAAAAGGGTTTCCTTGGGAAATAATGCTAACTTTGCACTTATTGATTTATCATATAATCTATGCAAATCAGTTTAGTCCTTCAGAACCCACCAACTAATAAGAAATAATATAAAACATACAAGAATCAACTTAAACACAAATTAAGCTGGATAAAGAAACTTTAAGTGACAGCTCAACTAGATGAAGAGAGAGGGGAAAACAAGAAGGAGACAGGAAACCACTCCCCAGGGCTGGTGGCCCCAAGCTTTTGGTTCCTTTTCTTGCATAAACTGGCCGTGGCCAGCAATTTCAGGCTGAGTACAGGTTGCTAGCAGAACACCCTTAGCTTTAGTGAGATGGTTAGGCCAATACATAAATTCCAACTTAAAATTTAGCTGCTTCTTATATGAATGAAATTACTCTGACACGATCTCAAAGTGATAGACATATTCTTTCTTATCGCACTATTGTGATTTGGGGTGATTTTTATTCTTTGCTGTAAAAGCCCAATATGGACTTTCAAAGAGGCTGCCAGACCTTTTAGAAGCAATGCTAAGATGCCACTAAAAGAGCAGTCACCTTCATTGCTAAAGGGAGTGGAAAGCACTCAAAGAGGAAAAGGGCAGGTGAACAAGCAAGAGAAAAGAATGGAAGGAAACTCACATGTCCTGCAAGAAACTAGATGTCTTGCCTGAGAGGTAAGACCATGATATTCATTTCCAACATCATGTTCTACTCAGCACTGGATGGGTCACCAGGAAGCAGAATGGAACTAACTTATCAATTACACTGAAGGTTTGTCAAAGGAAACCTTTCCCTGTCATACTTCTGTACATCTTCCTTTAAGGTCCTGCCTGTCTTACAGAATCCTCATAGGCAAATTATTTAATCATGAGTAAGCTAATAATTTTATGTAAATAACTTCTCCTAACTAAATTATTAAAAAGGATCCAAAGTTTTTTCCCACCTCTAAAATATATCTCTTCACACACCCACTGGTAATTAAACCTGAAATAAAGAAACAGGTGCACTCTCATTTACCATTTCAAACTATTTGGTAATTTAGGATTCACATTAGTCACACATAGAAGTAAGCTCCTGCATCTTCTCATAGAACAGTAGTGTCAGATAATAGTATCATGATTCAGATACTACTAAATTATCAAAGAAGTCTAAAGTCCATGTAATGGAAAAGTTGAATATTACCAGAGTCCTAAAGTAAAATACATTCACTTTTTCAGACAAACTCATAGTGTTCTTGAAATAAAACTTTAAAAGTGAGGGGAAAAAGTACATGATAAGATAATGAAAATTCAATTTTAGGTCATTTAAGATAAAATAGAGAAAACAAAAAGTGTCATAATTGTCATTTTGCTTCTATTCTGAACATGCCTCTAGTGCTGTATCTGCTTAAATCTTTCTGGTCCATACAACACTATTTTCTGTTGGTTTTTCTGCAATTCCAATTATAAAAAGCCAATTAATTGATTGAAGTCTATATTATATCCTGTGTTAGATTTTTTTAAGTGATAAATGAGACATAGGAACTGAACATTTTTACAAGGTTGCAGATTTGATTTAGGATTATATTAAATTCCTATTTAATGGAACTTACTTCAAGATGTATTTTCAATATAAATAGATTTTTTTTCATACCCAGGCAAATTCCCTTATAGTTCTTTAAACAGCATATTAAATACTTGTTATGGAATATTAGTTATAAGAGGAAAAAAGAGATGAAAAGAGGACAATATAGGTTAAGAAGAGCCAATTTTGAACGAAGGTTAATCAGAAATGAAAATAAAGTACATTTTAAAAAAATCACATGCTGAGTGCAGTGGCATGCACCTATAATTCCAGTGACTCAGGAGGCAGAGGCAAGAGGATTGCAGGTTCGATGCCAGTGGCATCCTGTGTAACTCAGCAAGATCCTGTCTCAAGATAAAAAATGTAAAAAGGTGCGGCCCTGTAGTATAGCCCTTGTAAAGTATGCATGAGTCCCTGGGTTTAGCCCCTAGTACCACAATCAGTCAATCAATAAATCAATATTTAAAAAATCATGCTTTCAAAGATTTTTCTATTTAAATAAATATTCCCTTTACCCAAAGATTTTATTTAAATCTACACCTATCTCTTTTCTATAATGTACATTTGCTGACCATTTCTCAATAGCTACCCTTCTCCCTCCCCATGCTACCAAAGACTGTGAACAAAATATGATAGGGAAGAGCTGGAGCTAATTCTTCCCCAACCCCTTATTCGAGAAAATTACAAGTAATTAGTTACACTGCAAGGTAACACACACACACACTCACACATTCTCTCTCTCTTTCCCTCTTCCCCCACCCCCTTCTACCCCTGTCTCTGCACTTGCAAAAATAACATTGGAATGCTACAGCGAAACCACTGTAGTACTCAAAATCAAATTTGAACTAAAAATCTAATCTAATACCTTATTTATTACCTGCTCCTCTCCAGAATAGAATAAGTTGAAGAAGAGGCCCCCAAAGGTTGTATTTTTATCATAAGTTTGTTAGAATATTTCCTCATGCAGAAGAGTCTCTTCTGGAGATATATAATACTGGGAAATACAGTTTTATATCTCTTGGGCTCTATTGCAAGCAATGTTGATTCAATCAGATCACACAGACATGGGAAGCTTAAATAGTAAGTTATCTTTCTTTACTTGAAAATGTTACCTTAGAATCATATATAAGTGTATGTGTACACACACACACACACACACACACACACAGCCTACAGCTACAACACTCTGGTGTCTGATCTTGTCAGATCTCTGAAGTTAAGCAGGGATGCGTCTGGTTAGTACTTGGATGGGAGTCCACCTGCATACACTGAGTGCTGTAGGCTTGGGGGAAGGACCCAGCAGCCCACTCCCAAAACCACCAACCACTGAAAACCCTAGGAAAAGCAAAAAAGCACTGACAATGGTGCCTGGCATGGCATAGTGTCAGATAGTGTTACATCTGTTGGACATTGGGTCAATATAAGTTGGACCTGGGTTGAAGGCATCTAACAGTAACAACAACAACAACAGCACACACACACACACACATACACACACACACACACACACACACAGTTACTAATGCAGATCATATTCCACTCCTTTCAATACTGGGTTTCTTGAGGGTTTCCTTGAATTTATCCCAATGTTATCACTTTTTAACTTAGTTATTACTGGATCTAAATAAAGAAATGCATTTTGTCTTCAAATAGTAACATTTTAGAAATGAATCAAAAACCACACACATAAAATGTACAATAGATACACTGCATCATGAAGCACTAACTAGTTCTGACCCCAAACCAACTATAAACCAAGCACAGGGCTATGCATGGGCCACTTCTCCTCCTTTCACATCTGGTAAATAAACAGCTGAATAAAAATGTTTTAGAATGTTTGGCTTTGAAATGAACAGACATCCAATCATTCAAAGACAAACACAATCTCTGTTCTCAAACACACTCGTGTATATACATCAATTGGGAATTTTAGCATAACTTGCTCAGACTTTCAAAACATTTAAAGTGAAACAAAGGACTGAAGCTCTTGAGAATTATGAGTAATCCATACATTATCTTCTCACAATATTTATTAAGATTGTATCTAATTAAACAAAGACACAAAGACACGAGACTAAATTCGTACAATGGAACTTAAAGATACACGTGTGATTTTCAAGTACCATCCGTTAATGGATTTAAAGTCTGCATGACCTGACCCCTCAACAAGTACCCTTGCCAATGGGAAACTAAAAAGTGGTCTGAAGAGTGCACACGTATAAATGAATGACAAGTACATCTCCAGAAATGTAATATTTATGAAAAGAAATGAAAACTACTTTTTAGGTTTGTAAAAGTTCCGTGCATTTCTCTTGGCTTTGTTAATCTCACTGCCAGAGGCTTTCGTTAACACTAACTTTGACAATCCTAAACAACTCTTAAAACTTAAAAAAAAATCACTTTGGAAGATTTCTCTTCATAACAAACTGCTTATAAAACACTAAAATTGTTGAACTAAAGGGCAGGTGTACTTGAACACCTTGGGGCTCAGTGCAGAGCTGAATGCTTCAGGCACTGGAACTGGAGGCTTACGTAACCAAGTTCTCTATGAGGAGGACGGGTTCAATATTCATCTGTTTCATTGTTCTTTTCCAAAACGCCACCCACTCCAAACCACTAGAGTTGCCTTCTTCTCCCATTTTAGAATCTCCAACACACACACAGGCTAGGGGGGTGGAGAGAGTAAGTGAGCGAGAGAGGCGGAGGGAGTGAGGGAAAGGGACTGACTTTTACTTCTTATAGTCAGATGGCTAGAATTCAACTTAGGTGATAGGATAAACATATATTCCTATAGTACTTTCAGCAATGATCAAAACTCTCTCATCAGTGGAAAGCGCAAGTGGAAATGTAAGAAGAAATGCAAGTGGAAGGAGTCTTTTAAATCACATAATGGTAATATTAAGTAATAAAGAGTAAGTCAAAAAAGATATTGGTTTGCCATATCCATTATTTCTCAAGCTTCAGTATTGACCAGAATAATAATCTGAAGGGTCAGTTAAAACAGGTTTCCTGTGTTGGGGATGTGACTCAGTGGTAGAGCGCTTGCTTAACATGGGCAAGGCCCCAGATTCAGTCCTCAATGTGCACACACACACAAACACACACACACACACACACACACACACACACACAGAGAAAAGAAAAAAAAAAGAAAGAAAGAAAAAAAGAAAGAAAGAAAAAGAACCCACCACTGATATGCTGCTCCCATCCTCAGCTTCTGATTCAGTAGGTATGTCGCAGAGCTTGAGAAGTTGCACTTCTAGCAAGGTATCAGTGGATGTGGGTGTTGCTCATCTGGAGCTCACTCTTTGAGAACTCTAATGTCCTAATTGTAGGGAAGAATTGGGAGGAAATTGGCAAAAACTCCCAAACTGGGAAAATGGCATTTGAATATCTGGTTTGTAAGTTAGAAATCTAGGGAAAATGAAAGTAACTTCGTTGCACGTTTGTACAAAACCCTTCCTGACTGGACAATTGGACTGAAAGCTGATTGGCTCAGGCCATTCCATGGGCGAACTATATAAAGAGCTGCGCTGTGGCCGCTGGACCCTTTTTTGGCACGGCCTTTTTGGCATCCCTTTCTGCGCCTTCTCTCCTGTTCCTGCCCGGACCACAGATGAGGAAGCGCCTCTCCCGCTGCTCTCCCCCGGACCTTCGGTGAGGAAATAATGCTCTCCCGTTGCAATCCTCAACAAGGAAAGGAACCTGCTCTCCCTCTGACCACCGAAGCAACAGCTGTCTCCTCGTGACCACAGAGATGACCAACACAGGTGTTTGTCCCTGGAAGGCAAAAGTGCCTGAGGCTTTTCCTTTCTCCCGTCTCCTCCGGGGTCCCGAGGGCCGCAGGAGTCTGTGCCCCTCACCTGAGGGTCTCGAATGAATTGTGTTTAGTATCTGTGTGCGCGGCGGCGCAGCCCGTTCGAACCTTCAGGCCGGGCCAGGAGGCGCGCGCCCCACATAGATTTGGCGCCTGAACGTGGGGCCCAACATAGTTGGTGCCCGAACAGGGACCCAACACTAATGCTCCAATCAGGGGTCCCTTTGCTTTGCTTTATTTCAATTTCAACAGGATGCACCGCAGATCCCACCCTACTCCCAGAAATTTTAAGTAAGCTTTAAAGATCTGCAAGCTTAACAAGCATAGTTCTAGGGATGGCATTTGTAAGCAAACATAGTTGTAGGGAACACATAGTTGTAGGAACCGTGGACTAGCAACACTGTGACCATTGCCATAGTCCTACCCCAGACTCTCCTAGTTTACACTTGCTAGCTCAGTGTCCCACCTGGGTAGTGGCTTCTTTCTGAAAAGTAAAAGTGGAGATACTACTGTGTTTACCCTGTCTGTGAACCTTAACCTGAAAAACACTGCTGCAGAGGCTCATCAAATCAGTGACTTACACATGTCTGCAGATCCTTGTAATATATCCTGACCACCTAAGAACAGGGCTGTGGATCTAGGTCTATATTCTTAGCCTGCCCTTACCACATTGGCTCAGCTAGCCAGTGGCTAACCACTGCACGTGAGACAAGTGTCTGAAATATGTCATTTACTGCAAACACTTATTTCTCATTTGGTGAAAAGGCACTTCACTTACCACAAAGCAAACATACAAATATATACATGATTAAATGAATACACATTTTTAAATTAAAGAATACCTTGAGAATTCTGCAGGTCTTGATTCCTTTAAAGAACAGGTAAACAAAACATAGGTTCAAGGTGAATAGGAAGTTAAGAAAGGGCAGAAAGTATTTGGGCTTGTGAAGGTCAGTATTAAAATAACTGCAAAGACAGAGAAATGGTGAGCCAAATGAAAAGGATGCAAAAGAAACTGACTGGAAGCATTTCTGCACCCCACAGGCTTAAAATATACTTTTAAGTACCAGCACTGATGCCGAGAATGGATCTATTAATACTCAGAGACTAAACATTGCAAAGACAGCACTGAATACTGATTTGCTTCTGAGATGCATACCCCTGCCCATAAATGAAGCATGCCCTGACATCCAGACATGGAAAGCCTCCCCCAGTTCACCATGTGCCCCTTCTTCCTCACCAGTGTAAAATACACCCATCATCAAAGATACAGTTGATCGAGCTTTGTGCTTCAAAGGGTCTTAAAGTGTGTACTAGAAGCCACTTGGATGGTGATCTTTCAGATTTTCCATTTTAAAAAAGGTTTCAGCTCTAAGGCCAGATTTTTTCAATAAATGTTTAGAGTCAGCCAGGATTACAGTACTTTCACTGATATAGAGATAATATTTATGCACATAAGATTTTTTTTCTTAGAACTTCTCCTGTTAAGAGGTCTTTATTGTTGTTGTTGTTTCCTCTAATTGCTTTTAAGTGGCTAGCTCTTGGGACCAAAATTGATGGATTTAGCAATCTGAGCTTTGACTGTTTGCAATGGTATGCTTTAAATTTCACAATACGAAGAACTTTATATAAATTGTACATTTATGGTAGTAAAAAGCTGTCACTCATCATACTGTAAAATGAAAAAAATAACCGTATCTTTCAGCAAACATTTTGTTATATTGTATTTTATTTTAAGGAACATTAATGAAGTATATTTCTTTATGGAAACTACTTCTACATCACATAGCAGTTATTAACATATATCTTATTTTTATTATGCTCAAATGATTTCTGGGGGAGGGGAGCAACTATGAAAACTGTCAACTTCATGTGATTATCACAGCCTCCCAAAATTATCAGAGTCTCCCCTCGCCTTATTAGAATTGATACTAAGGAATTCATAATTGTTAAATGTGTCAGCATAGTGGTTCCACTGGTGTGAACACATTTAGAAAGACAAAAAAGTTCAAGATGAAGAAACTCTAACATAATCTATGTCAAGCAATATGTACATGAAGTAAACACTTGACCTAACTCAATTTGAACATTTTCACAGATTGCTTTGTCCATTTAAGATGCAAAGTTGGTGAAAATTAATGTTGCCAGCATCATATCCTATGACCTGATGAAAATGTAATTTATCATTAGGACCTGTAAATTTCAAGTCCACTTCTCTACACTTAAAAGAAAAAATCTGAAAATTCATGTAGCCAATTTCAAAGGAAAAAAGTATAGTTTTAAACAGTATTTTCTGTTTCATACCCACATTACTTACAATCTACCTATTTATACCCATATCTATTTATAAAATAGAAAATATAAAGTAGCTCAAAATAAAAACATATATGAGACAACAGAACACAGAATAGCCATTAAAAACTCTACTGTGATATAGATAGATAGATAGGTATAGATAGATATAGATATTTGAAAGCATCCGGAGTTGAAAGTATGGTGTTTTGCAGTTATCATATAATCTAAAATCTAATCCATACCCTTTCAGCAGTTTTAGAAGACTAAAATATCAGCTGCAGATTAGAATTACATGTAGATTAGATTTATAGTTGAGAGCTAGTTTGGTGGAAAATTATAGAACCATTATACACATTGTAAAAATAACACAATGCAACATTTTGTTTTATTTATTATCATTATTGTAACTTACCTATTGTTCATCATGGGCTGGGGTTTAGCTTAGTTAGTAGAGTGCCTGCTCTATGCACTCTGGAACCCTGAGTTCAATCTCCAACACTACAAAAATGGGAGAAAGACTCCCCAAACAATAAGCCATTGAAAATCCTATGAATAGCATAGAAGTACTGACAGTGTTGAGCATGGCAGAGTGTCAGGGAGTGTTTCATTCTGTTGTACATAGGGTAGCTATGAGTCAGACCAACTTGAGGGCACCCAACAACAGCAACATCACTCATCACACTCATCATCATTGCTCGTAACTGATATGTTATCAGTGCTCTCCAATACTTCACTATCACATTTATTCAGTTGCCCTATGGAAAAGGAGCAGTTGAAGGAAAAGTGCAGATCAGAATTCAAAACTAATTTTTTTTTCATTTAAGAAATCCCAAAACCTGAATGTAGATTAGATTTAGGTATGGATTAGATTCGAGAACATCCAGTACTATTTCCACCAAGCTCTGACATCACCAAGGGTTTCATTTTCATCACTCCTTGTCCAAATTCATAACACCAGAAGCGTATTTAAAGTGGATTCTAGAAGAATTTTGTAAGGTAATAAAAATCATAGAAAACACTAAGAGAAAATGCTATAGTGACATCTTTCCCCTAAATAGAAATGATACTCCCTACATGACCTGACCATGAAGGCCCTACCTTTAGGACCCCAGTCAGGAGCCATCTCCTCCAAGATTTCCTCTCCTACCTCACTCATGACCTTTTCCATCTCATTTACTTAACTACTTGAGACATCCCTGTGACTTTACTCATATCCACCGAAGGTATTTCATACTTTGTCTTCAACTGTACATTCTGAACAAGTATGGACTATGAACCATGTGTATTTAACCTATGAAGCCATAATCCTGAACTGAATTTCTGCTTGGCTCATAATAGTTGTATACTCAATAAGATATTGTTTAAATGAATAATTGTGGAAATAGTCACCTGAAAACATTGATCAAAGGATGCAGTAACAATTGGCTCCAAGTACAGCTCTCTGAAAGAAATTCAGTTCAATTCAAACTAATTCAACTCAACTTCATCCAACAGACATTTACTAAGGGTCGAGCCTTTGCCTGTAATAGAGATATAAATGGTTTGTTGACCTACATAGTCTCTTCAATTGCCTTAACACTTTACTTTGCCAATAAAGGCATAGTTTAGGTTGACAACCAGAAATTAATTACAGGACAGAGGAAATCATAGTAGTACTACAAGTTTTATCGGAAGAAAATAAGTGTAAATGGATATAAAATGTTTTCCCTAGAATTTGTTAGGGATTACATGTAGGCATATACTTCTATATATGTTTCTTCCCCCATAACCTACCAGACTTTCTTAACTGGGTTTTCTCAAAAAAGAAATAGCCAGTGTATATAATTGATTATCCTCTTCCCAGCCATTGAAAACCCTTTTCAGCAACTAGTATAAGAATATCATTAGTATTCCCTCAAAGACTGAGAAAATAGTTGCTCAAATCACTGTTTGTTCTATGGTTCCTATGAGGAACCCTGGTTGACAGAGGCTGCCAGGCATGGTATGTAGCTGTATATTTATGTGTAGATTTTTCAGAACTTATCCCATTGAATTGGTAATAAATTGATTGTATTAATGATATTTAATAGTACCCACAACCATGGAGATAATTCAGGAAATTCACCTTCATGTTAAGGTCTTTGACTTAAATTATTTAGAAAACTGGTTCAACTCTCCACACATTTTGGCAAGACATTTCATGGGGGATGGTGGGAAAAGTCCTTAAGAAGATTGAAAAGAAAATTATTGAGTCAGGTACAGTGGCACACCCTGTAATTCCAGCAACTCTGGCTGCAGAAGTAGGAGGATTGCAAGTTCGAGGCCAGAGGCAGCCTCTGTAACTTAGTAAGACCTAGTCTCAAGATAAAACATAGAAAAGGCTCTGAGGATGCTCTCAGTAGTAGAACTCTTGCAAAGTATACATGAGGTCCTGGGTTCAAACCCCCAGTACCATGAAAATAAATACATATATACATAAAGAAAGAAAGAGTGTTGTTCTCCCCTGTCCAAGAAAGCCTCACATAAAATAATGACTGCTGTAAATGTTTCTTATTGTCAAGATCTTTTTACCGTAAAAGTTTGCATTTAGAACATTGGAGGCAAGTACTAAAAACATAAGGGAAAAACAGGACTGGTACTCCAAATGTATTCAGGTACAGCTTTGAGGAGGAAACAGATGGCAGGTCTTTGAGTCAATCACCATAGTGGCTCAGAGAGAGAGAGAGAGAGAGAGAGAGAGAGAGAGAGAGAGAGAGAGAGAGAGGGAGAGAGAACAACAACAAAACAAAAACTGAGTGGTAATGGAGAACTTCACTTGCCATTTTGCCCTACCAAGTGCCCTTCATTTTGCCCTACAAAGTGCACGCAAGAAAGGAAGTTACCTACACAGATCACCTTTACAGTTTTTTCCACACTGAAGATTCAATGATTCCAGAGAAAGATTGCTAGCCCTGGAAATTACAAGACAGACTCTGATCTTTCACTGTCTCCATAAGGACTGTGCCCTCAGCATGTCCCCGCAAGGGTCTGCACCACCTTGGGACTACATCGTTGCTCAAGTGAAGTGGTTCCCATTCTCACAAGTCTGTATCAGTCTCCAAATATTTCAAATCCTCCTTTCCTCAGATTTTTGGACAGACCCATTCCTTCACTCTCCTCATCCTTGGCTTTTTCTAATCCTGAACTCTCAGCTTTGTGTGGCCTCCTAGATAGAGCTTCACGGAATAAACAAACCAAAGGAGACTCTATTCTCTATCTTTGCATCTCAATCATTTCAATCACATTTATCACTGCTTGGGATTACTAATTTTTGTCTTTTTTTTCCTAATAGAATATATATGTATAAGGCAAGGACCAAGTTTTCCTTCACTCTTATCTGGCATATACAAAGTGCTCCACAAACATTTTTTTGGTGCATGAATGTGTGAACACATGGATGGAACTAGGGAAAAAAAGAGAGAAAGACAGGATTTAGTTCAGGTGATGTCTGAGAAAGGTCCAGGCAATGACAGAGGTTCAGTTACCCAAATAATATTAGTAATAGTGAGCTGAAGTTCAACTGGGCTGCATCTGCCTAAGTGCTTCAGGAATGAACAAATGAAGATATACAAGATTCAAAATTACATGGCTCATTGCTCATGAAGTGAAAATTATAGTAACTGATCTTTCTAGATAATTTGCAATTTGCAAAGCATTACAGACTAGCTGCAGCCAATGAGAGACAGTGGATAATGTGTTCTATTTCTTAAGATTTCCACCAGATATACTCTATATTGCAGTTACTCATCTAATTCTTCCTTTAGTGTTTTCATTGTTTTGACTTCATAAATAGCTGCTTTGCTTCATTAACCCTAATTCAGATTCCAGATGTTGGTAAAAATTTCTTCCTCAGGAAAACATCACTGACCAGATAATCATCAACTGTTCTAATTCTCTGTAATTTTCTGCATAACAACAAATTGGTATGCTTACACAATTTCTAATAATTTCTATTTCCCTGAGCTCAGGACCAGTATGTTTCTTTGCTCTCTTTTATCTTTTCAATAAATACAAGTTGATTGAATTAATTAAGGTTCCTCCAAACAGGTTCATGGACTTAAAAAGAGTGTAAAACTCAATTATCTACATTACAAATCATGCTCACCACCTCTACGTCATCTTGTCATGGTGGGGGGCTTGCGTGTTGCTGTGATGCTGAAAGCTATAACACCAGGATTATAGATCCCAACAGAGTCATCCATGGTGGACAGGTTTCAGCTGAGCTTCCAGACAAAGACAGACTATGGAGAAGGGCATCACTAACCTACTCCCCAAGCAATTAGCCATTGAAAATCCTAGAGATAGCAAAGAAACACTGTCAGATACAGTGCTGGAAAATGAGCTCTCCAGGTTGGAAGACACTCAAAAAACAACTGAAGAAGAGTTGCCCATCAAAATAGAGTTGACCTTAATGATGGGAATGGAGTGAAGCCTCAGGGACCTCCATATGCTGATTTAGCACAACTCAAAATGAGAAGGAACAAGTGTAAACCTCCACTAATAATTGGAATGTGGAATGTATGTAATATGAATATAGGAAAGTTACAAGTCATCAAAAGGGAAATGGAGCACATAAACATCAACATTCTGGACATCAGTGAGCTAAAATGGACTAATGTTGGCCATTTTCAATCAGATAAACATATAGTCTACTATGCTGGGAATGACAACTAAAGAGAAATGAGGTCGCATTCATCAACAAAACAGACATCTCAAGATATGTCCTGAGTACAACGCTGTCAGTGATAGAATAATAGCCATACACCTACAAAGAAGGCCAGTTAATGATTATTACTCAAATTTATGCACCCACCAGTAAGGCCATGAATGAAGATAGGGAAGACTTTTATCAGCTTCTGTAGTTCAAAATTAATCAAACATACAGTTAGGATGCTATGATAATTACTGGGGCCTGAACCTCATAAGTTGGAAACAGAGAAAGCAGCTCAGTAGTTGAAAAATATGGCCTTGGTGACAGAAATTATGCTGGAGATCCCATGATCAAATTTTGTAAGACCAACAACCTTTTCTCTGAAAACACGTTTTTCTCATCACCATAAATGGTGACTATACACATGGAGGCCTGAGATGTATCATTGTGGCATCCAATCCCATTAGATCTCGGGAACAAAGAAGGGTCCAGCTTGATTAGTACTTGGATGGGAGGCTGCCTGGAACACCAGGTGCTATAGGCTTGGGACAAGGACCTGGAAGCCCACTCCCAAAAAACAAGCAGCCATTGAAAACCCTATGAATAGCAGAGAAGCACTGACAATAGTGTTTCATCTGCTGTACATAGGGTAGCTATGAGTCAGACACCAGCTCATTGGCATCTCACAAAAACAACAACATACACATGGAATTCACTACATGGAACATACAGGAACCAAACTGACTAACTTGGGAAAAAAGATAGAAAAGCTCAATATCAACAGTCAGAGCAAGTCCAGGTGCTGATTGTAGATCAGTCCATCATCTGCTCCTATGCGAGTTCAAACTGAAAGTAAAGAAAATTAGAACAAGCATACAACAGCCAAAGTATGACCTTGAGTATATCCCACTGGAGTTTAGAGAATACCTCAAGAACAGATTTGATGCATTAGACTCTAAAGATAGAAGACCAGAGGTGTGACATCAAAGAGATCATTCATGAGGAAAGCAAAAGGTTATTAAAAAGACAAGAAAATAAGTAAAGACCAAATTATAAGTCAAAGGAGAATGCAAAAGCTGTCCTTAAACTTCAAGCAGCTAAAGTAAAAGGAAGACATGATGAAGTTAAAGAACTAGCAGAAGATTTCAAAGGGCAGCTCAAGAAGACGAAATTCAAGCCTTAAGTGTGAATAGTGAGGGACTCTACAGGAAAAATATTAAACGACACAGGAACACAGGAAACACCAATAGATGGAAGGAATACACTGAGTCTTTATATTAAAAAGAATTGGTAGATGAACAACCACTTCAAGAGGTTACATGTGATCAGGAACCAATGGTACTGAAGAAAGAAGTGGAAGCCACAATTGAAGCAACTGGTGAAACACAAGGCTCCTGGAATTGATGGAACACCAATTGAGATGTTTCAATAAACAGATGAAGGACTAGAGGTGGTCACTTGTTTATGCCAACAGATTTGGAAAACAGTTACCTGGCTAACTGACTGGAAGATATCCATATTTGTGCCTATTCTCAATAAAGGGGGTACGAGAGAATGTGGAAATTATCAAACAATATTACTAATATCTCATACAAGTAGAATTTTGCTAATGATCATTCACAAGTGACTGTAGCAATATATTTACAGAAAACTGTGAGAAATCACCTGGATTCAGAAGAGGGTGTGGAATCAAGGAGAAAATATCAGCAAGATGTCTATCAATGTTTTAATGATCATGCAAAAGTATTTGACTGTGTGGATCACCATAAATTATGGATAACATTGTGAAAAATAGGAATACCAGATCACTTAGTTATACTCTTGAGGAATCTGTACATGGATTAGGAGGCAGTTATTCAAATAGAACAAGGAAACACTGCATGGCTTAAAGTCAAGAAGGGTGTATGTCAGTGCTGTTTCCTTTTATCATATGTCTTCAACCTATATACCAAACAAATAATCTGAGAAACTGGACTTTATCAATAAACAATGTGGCATCAGGACTGGAGGAAGACTTATTAACATCTGTATTATGCAGATGTCACAACTTTGCTTGCAGAAATTGAAAAATATTTGAGTCATTTACTGACAAAGTTCAAGGAACACAGCCTTCAGTGTGGATTGCTTCTCAGCATCAAGAAAATGAAAATCCTTACAACTGGGTTGGTAAGCAACTTCATGATAAATGGAGAAAAGATTGAGGTTGTTCAAGATTTTGCTTTACTTGGTTCTATAATCAACACCCATGGATGGAGTAGTCAAGCAATCAAAAAATGTACTACATTGGGAAAAGATGTTGGAAAAGAGCTCATTAAAGTGGTGAAGAGTAAAGATGCTACTTTGAAGATGAAGATGCTCCTCATTCATGGTATTTGCAGTTACATCATATGCTTGTGAAAGCTGGACATTGAATAAGGGAGACAGGAGAAGAACTGACACTTCAGAATTATGGTGCTGGAGACAAACATTGAATATACCCGTGGACTGTCAGAAGAACCAACATATCTGTCCTAGAAGAAGTACAACCAAATTACTCCTTGGAAGGAAGGATGGCTAGACTGCATCTGACATATTTTAGAGATATTATCAGGAGGGACCAATCGCTGGAGAAGGACATCTCCCAAACGGGAGAGTAGTAGGTCAACAACCAAAAACAAGTAAGACCCTCAACTAGATGGATTGACACAGTGTCTGCACTAATGTGCTTAGGCATAAAAAAGGTCATGTGCTTGGTACAGTGTTGGGGAGTCTTTCGTTCTGTTGTACCTAGGGTTGCTATGAGTCAGATTCAACTCAAGGGTTCCTAACAACAGCATACATGCCACCCAGTCATTAGTAAAACATTGAAAAATGAAGGTATTTCTTATAAAATCCTTTTTTTTTTTCTTTGTGGTACTGGGGGATGAACCAAGGGCCTTGCGCTTGCATGCTTTGCAAGTGCTGGATCACTGAGCTACACCCCCAGCCCATTTTTTTTTTTTTACTTTTTGAGACAGGGTCTCACTAAGTTACACAAACTGCCTCTGGTCTCAAACTTGTGATCCTCCTGCCTCTGCTTCCTGAGCCACTGGGATTATAGGCGTTCACCACTGCGCCCGGCTTAAAATCCCATTTTCAATGCCCCATGTTCTACAAAGGAAGAAATTCTATCCCGAAATTTATTCTTTGCATTTATTGTTTCATTTATATACATACTCATTTATGTGAAGAAATGTGGATACCTATTTGAATTTATTAAACCAAAATCATAATACACATATTGTTCCACCTACTGCTCTTCTCACTAACATCCACAACTCCTCCTCTAAGAACATACCAATGTGTCTTATCATTTTTAATGGGTTTATAACATTCTATTGTAGGTTTACAACATAACTTTCAGAATTACCCTACTATTGATAGACACTTAGACTATACAAGGTTTTTGTTTGTTTGTTTGGGTGTTTGTTCTTGTTGTTAGGTATCCTCCAGTTGAATCTGACTGATAGTGACCCTATGCTCAAGAGAACACTGTGTCATTCCTGGCAATAGTGCTTCTCTTCTTTTCATAGGGTTTTCAATAGCTGATTGTTTTGGGTTTGTTTTAGGAGTGGGCTTCCAGGTCCTTCTTCCATTTTTGTGGTGCTAGGTTATCAAACCCAGGGCCTCAGTGCACAGAGCAAGCACTTTACCAGCTGAGCTAAACTCGAGCCCAATTTTTTTTTAATCTATATAGGGGTGAACCTACAGCCTTATGCAAATTTTACCAAGTCCTCTGCCATTGTGCTGCACCCCTAACTCCTTTTTAATTTTTTATCTTGAGACAGGTTCTGGCTAAATTACACAGGCCTCAATCTCTACCATCCTCTTGCCTCCACCTCCTGGGTCCCTGGGATTACAGGCATTCTCAACATGTCAGGCCATTAACAATTTTCTTCTATGAAAAACAAAATTGCACTGAATACCTCTGAATGTTCTTCATTTACGTGTATGTTTAATGGTTTACAAAAGTAAAAGAGGGGGGCTAAATACTTTTTTATAAGATGTACTATATTCTAGGTGCAATGCTGAATTCATTTCACAAAGTTATCAAATCTAAAGGTTGGATTTGTAAGACAGTTGGCATTATGGTTCACTTCTAATTTTCATCATCAAATGAGAAAATTCATAACATGTTTTGATGAGTCTGTAGTATAATTTGAGTGTATCTGTCTTCTCTAGTAATTTGTGCTCCAAGGTGATAGAACAAAACCTCAATCAGGAGAAATATAAATACTAAAATAATAACATATGTAGGACAATGTAAATGTACTTAGCTTTTTCCAATACTTGTGTAGGATATTCTCCCAACACAACAGTTATGAGCAAATCATATCTAAATATAATGCACCTTTAGCTGGGGCAAGCTAACAAATCAGGTATTTTTTTTCTTTTAACTGTCTCCCCAAAACTGAGATGGCAAACAAAAAAAATTCATTTATAAAAAAATAGCTTCTTCCAATGGTTAAGAAGCCAAACTATTCCTTTCATGAGAATTTTGACACAATGCAAAAATAAAATGGTCAGAAAATAAAAAATATTTTTCTCATTACAGTGTAGAACAATACTTCTGGCACTAACTGATCAGTGCACTCAATAGAATTTATGAATGGTTAAACTACCCAGTAGGAGGTATTTTTAATTGAAGGGATATGTTTAAAAGAATAAATGATTTGGGAAACAAACAAGGGCATAAAACTCTAAAAATTCACATAACAATCTAATGATCTCAGTCATTAAAACTTCTAATTTCAGGTCAGGAGTATAGCTTAGTGTTATAACTTGACCTTGGCATGCACAAAGCTCTGGGTTTGAACCCCAGCACCAAAAATAAAAATAAACAAGATGGAAAATAGAACCCCATTTTATAAATCCAAATACTGGATTTATAATAGTAAAACAAAAACAAATTTTTAATTAACATAATATTTGGTATTCATTTCTAAGGTATATTTTATTATTTTATATTTTATTATTTTTGGCAGAAAAAGGGGGTAGATTTCACAGAGGAACATTTTAAAAAAAGTTTCCCCAATGTCATTCAGAAACCACCGACTTCTTGTTTGTAGCACTGAGAACCGTGTCTGAATGAGCATGATCAATGTTCATTAAGTGCACTAAACTGGCAGGTATACAAAATGGTACCACATGTTTGTGCATCTGAGCTTTCTATAATGAATAAATGGAGCATGGGATCCCAAAGGCAACTGCACCAGCCATAACTTTGTATTTGACACTTGACTGCCCCTAGGAGTCTATTTGTCAAAAATCATCCATTTGGAGGGGGAAAGAAAGAAAGAAGGAAGGAAGGAAGGAAGAAGGGAGGGAGGGAGGGAGGGAGGGAAGGAAGGAAAAGGAGAGTGAGAGAAAGGCAAAAATTTATGAGGCTTTCCAGAGGCCAGTTAGACAAAAACCTTCCCAGGAACACCATTTCTAGGAGTCAGGTTGTTCTGAGACAAATCAATTATTTATTTTATTGGTTATCAGTTCATGGTTGCTGGAGTTCATTCAAAGTTCATTTCACTAAAAACAATGGCATCGACTTACAAGCTAAAAAGCACAGGGTTGATGTGAAAAAAAGAGAGCAACTTGAAGCCAATCTGCCTTCTTAGTTCGGCACAGAAATTCAGACTCAGCACTGGAAATATGGGACAGGTGGCAAACAGGGATAAAAGGAATTATTTCCTGAGCAGCAAAGCACTAATAATTTTTAGGAAATGTTATATCACATTAGCTGATGGGCTCTCCAACCATTCTTCACCCCTGTAACAAAGCTTGTCTTTGAAATTCTATCTCTATCAGCCATTATGAAAAAGAGAATATTAACAGCTCTCTTTATTTCAAAAGACATCTACACTTGGTGACAAGCAACTAAATCTATTCCTTAAAAATTCTGAACTATTTCAAGATATGCAGAGTTTCAGGAAAATGCTAACATAAATTCCTGCATTCCATCCAGACCAGAAAGATCAACAATCTATAGAGAACAAGGGATTTGCAGAGAGATGAGCTTATAGAAAAAATAGCCTTAAATTTAAGTAGGGGCTGGGATTTAGCTCAGTGGGTAGAGCGCTGCGCTGCAGTCTCTGAGGACCCGAGTTCAATTCCCAGCACCACAAAAATGGGAGAAGGGCCTGGCAATCCACTCCCAAGGCAATCCCGAAGCACTCAGCCATTGAAAACCCTATGAGGGTCGCTATGAGTCGGATACCTAACAACAATAACAACAAATTTAAGTAATTGATCCTAATCTTTGCTTATTTTCTTGATACAGGCTGTCAGCAATCCAAATAGTCATTTGGAATTTAACACTGATAAAGTGTCTTTGTTCTTCAGGGGCAGTGGAAATGACAACACTTGTTTGGCGTTAGAAGTAACTTTAGACAGTGTCAGATTTGGATCTCCCATCTAATAAAGACCCATAGAATTAGAGATTTAAGCCTAAATTCATGAATCCTGCACTACCAATGTTTCTAATGGGGAAATATTTAAAAAGGGAGCTTCTCAATTAAATAGATATTGGACCCCAGATTTGTGTGGAGGGTAACACAAATAGACTAAAAAATTTCTCTACATTTTTCCTCTGAGGAAGAGCCACACTCTGCATGTGGTTAAAATCCTTTTCTAATTTGGTATAAGAGCACCAATTGACATCTTGTACTGTCTTTATATTTATTACTTTTAATTTCTGAGCTCAGAACGATAAAGTTTTCCATAAAAGTGACTTAGAGAAGCAGGATGGTTAGGGCCATAGTGCCAAGTGCTCCAGTGCTCAGAATTCACATTTTATTAATGACATCCACAAGGAAGGTAAAAGTCCAAAGAATCTCTCAAGATCTTATTTGCTTGAGGGTTGTTGAGCAAATTACCTAATTTCTGTGTGACTAAAACTTTTCATTGGTAAATTGGCAATAATAATGCTACTGTTAAAAGAGGGCCCCAAGTATGATGCCAGAGAAAGGCTGTACAGTCCTTAGCATTTTGCCCAAAAAAGTGAAGGCTCAATAGTCAACAATTATAAATTATCTAAGTGTTTGCTGTATCTTGATTCACAGATGTTAGACTTTGAGGAGGACACAAATGTCATTCAATAGTGAAGATATGGAGAGGGGCTTCAGTATTCCCTGCCTGGTGTTGCCCAATACAGGAGAAAAAGGAAATGAAGATGAGTAACAGGGAATTCCCATAAGGCTAGTCTAAAGTTCACATGTCCTCACCCTCCTACCTGTGGTGCCTCTTAAGAAGGCACTGCTTAGCAGGCAACGTTAGTTATGAGAATGATGCAGACGGCTGAACTGGCAATGGAACGTGAGAAGTAAACCCTGAAATCGGGATAGATTCTTCCAGAAAAACATGAGTATGCTGAAGATAAGGTACACACCACAACCATTTATAATGTAACTGCTGAAGAACAAACATTCACTTACTCAGGGAAAATGCTAAACAGTTTTTTTGGACACCATCCTCGTGGCCATCTTTTGAGGTATCACACTTATTTGCATTTTACTGATGAGGAATTTTAGGCACAGAAACACACTCTGAGATGCAGTTTGTGTGGGAAGTACACAACATCAGAAAGGGAAGAAATGAGGGAGGGTAATGAAGGCAGTGGCCGTGCGTGGACACAGTTTGAGCGTGTCCTCCAAAGGTTCTTGTGTTGGCAGCTTGGTCTTTGAAGTGGTGGTATTAAGAGGTGATGGAGCTCTGAAGGGGTCAAGTATAGGAGGAGGTGTAAGGTCACTGAAGGTGCCAGACCCAGGATGGACTAATGCTGGTCTCACAAAGTCAGTTCTCATGAAAGTGTGTTATTAAACTGGGAGCAATGGTGCATGCCTGTAATCCCAGCCACTTGGGAGGCAGAAGTAGGAGAGTTACAAATTCAAAGCCAAAGTTTGCCATTGCAGCTTAGGAAGATTCTGTCTCAAGATAAAAAATAAAAGAGGGGCTATGGGTGCAACTCAGTGGTAGAGCACTTGCCTAGCAGGCATGAGGCCTTGGGTTAAGCCACCCAGTACCAAAAAGTAGCTGGTATTAATAAAAGATGAAACCTGACCATTTGGCACTCTTTTTGTTTCACTGTCTGATCTCTTTCAGATGAGCTTCTGTCACCTTTCATGAGGCCCCCCCAGGGCCAAGCCGAAGTTGGTACCATGTTCTTGGACCTCAAGAATTCTGCACTAACTAAACCACTTTTCTTTACAAAACTCTCTTCTTTACAAACTTCCAAGACTCCTGCACTTTTTTTTCCCTATACTGGAGAGGTGAACCCAGTGCCTTGCACATGCAAGGGAAGTGTTCTACCCCTGAACTGCACCCCCATTCCCTTTTATTTTTATTTTGAGACAGGGTCTTGCTAAGTTACACAGGCTGCCTCTGGCCTCAAGCTTGTGATCGTTTCTCAGCTTCTCAAGTCACTGGGCTTATAGACTCATGCCATTGTACCTAGCTGAAGTATTTCTTTATAGCAATATAAAATGGACAAACATTTCAACCACTAAAGACTATTTGAAATATTCAAACAGCTAATAGAACAGACAATCTTGCAGATAAACAGAGTTATAGAGTTACCCTACCTCAGAGATCAGAAAACTGGACTACTTATACAGTATTTCTCTAGAGTCCCTGATTGAAGACTACTCACAGAAGATGTCACTTCACTTCTTAAAGGCCAATTATGCATAGGACCAGTGTAGTTTTCCACCACTCAGAGAAAAAGCCTTAAGGAACAGAGCTCCAACTACTAGGAGTTAGTTGGTCCTGAAGAATACAATGTAAGGTCTGAGGCATACAGGCAGGGGACTGAAAGCACCAGCTGTGGGGGTCACTATGCCTGCATGTACTATTACAGTGCATCAGGAACAAATCCCAGCCAATTCCCTTTGCTAGAGGTCCAGACCTCATGTTGCCAGTGGCCAAGAATTTTGGCAGAATCCACTCCTTGGGACTATTCAACCTGTAGCTAAAAAGCATATATTCATCAAGTACAATACATATGAAGATTCTATAACCTAAAATCATAGGGAAATAAGTATTTGAACTGATGTTTGTGCACACTGTTGTATATATGGGGAGGAAAAGAGAGAAAGAGGGAGACAGATCTTGGAACTACACTTAATTTTACATACCCATGATTGCTCCTTTAAAGATTTGCTGAATTCATTTATGACAAGAAGCCATCTGGTTATCTATAGGTTTCCTTAACATATTCTTTGCCTCTACATCATACTCTGCATGACACCATATTATGTTTGTTAGTGGAAGTTTTAAAAATTGGTTCAAAATTACATTTTATATTTATTTTTATTCTTATAATGCTATTTGACATATTAGTGATTTATCTTTTAGTTGCAGAATTTTCTATTTGCCACATTATATTATGTCATCCATATTAAATTTCAGTAAAATGCCAGCATTTTTTGAATCACTAAGTTGGAAGGGACTTAAAGAGATCAGCTTATTCTTTCCCCTGCCTAGGAACAAATACTTGTTAGATATAACCTGAACACATGAAGATCTCCAGAGGTGGATCTCCCAACCACTCCCGTTCCTTTGTAGGCCATTTCAAATTATTTATTTACTCTATTTATTCCTAAAAACTATAAAATCCTGGTGAAGTTGAATATTCTAAGAAACAGAAAGCTACATTATAAAGAAATATAAATGTCACAATGAAATGCATGTAAGAATGAAACACATTAAGTAGTACATTAAAATTTTCCAATAAATAAAGAAATATAGATGATATCTATTCAAGTTTTTCACCCAATGGGACTTTTGGTACATAATCCATGGCAGGAGATTATCCAGTATATGATTATTGCCAATAATGGAACATTCACTATTATTCAAAGTAGCTTATATTTTCTATTACTGGTGAGTATCAATTTCTATAAATTACTTTTAGAATCTGAACCATGTAATCACTTAGCTTCTACCTACTAATCCTACTCTTGAATCCTGGAGCAAACTTAAAGTGATTCTTGGGTCTCAGTGTCCTTGTTCAGTTATAAGACTCAATGGTCTTTAATTTCCTGGGACACTAAAAATGCTGTGACACAAAGATCACAAACTTTAAATTATTCCTTTACTTCACAATGCAAGCCAACATTGATTTAAAATGTTATTGATTATTTTTATCAATTCAACATCCCAGACACCATTTTGTATGTTTTTCCTTCTAAATATAGTATCTCCTGTCTTTTAAATATAAGAAATGCTGAGTGATTTCCTTTTGCATAACACTGAATGATTTCCTTTCACAAAAGTGGAATCGTTTTACTGATTCTTTATTTGAGCTTTCTCAATAGTTATCAAACACATAAATGCAATTGCAAAATTATAGCTTCATGCTGACACTGGACTATGTTAAACAATATATCAGGACCAGAAGGAAACATTTGCTACAAGGCTAAATTGTATTATAGCTAATGGTTTAGGAGTAATATTAGTACTTGGGCTGTAAGCAGTTTTGTGTTGTGAAGTATATGTTAGCATTTGTAAATACTTTATTATTTTAAAAAGCCTGCTCTGATCACATTTTGCTGTTGTATGATGATTTTTTAAAATAGACTTTTTTTGGAGCCATTTTAGGTTCACAGCAAAACCAGGTGGAAGGTACAGATATTTCACATATGGCCCCTGCTCCCACAAATGCATAATCTCTCCCATTATCAACATGCTTCACCAGAAGTATATTTGCTATAATCAGTGAACCTATCCAGACATATAATTACCACTCAGACTCCATAGCTATACTAGGACCACTCCTGGTGTTCTTCATTTTAGCAGTTTAGCCAATGTATGATGGCATGTAGCCACCACAATAATATCATTCAGAGCATTTTCACTGTCCTGAAGGTCCTCTGTGTTCCTTCCACCTATTCATCAATCCCTTCAACACCTGGGAACTACTGACCTTTTTATTGTCTCCAATTTTGTATTTTGCAGAATGTCATGTAATTGAAATCACATATAGTAGAGCTTTCCAGATTGGCTTTTTTGAGTTAGCAATATGCATTTAAGTTTCCTCCCTGTGTTTCCATGGCTTGATAGCCCATTTCCTTTTAGACCCAAGTAATATCCCATCATCTGGATGTACCCAGATGATATAATTTATCCAGGTGATGTATATTTACCCATCATTTAACATCTTGGTTGCTTCCAAGTTTGGGCAATTATGAATAAAGCTGCTATGAACAGTCCTGTATGGGTTTCTGTGATGATGTAAATTTTTAACTCCTTTGAGTAAATACCAAGGAGTACAATTGGTGGATTGTATGGTCAAAGGACATTCAATTTAGTAAGCCCTTCTCTCAATTTTGGAGTTAGACTATTTTTTAAAAATCACTCCCCAGAGGCCTGTTGGCAAGTTATTAATATGATCAAGAAGGAAGGAAGCAAACATTCATGGCCTTGCTCAAGACCCTACAGTGAACTATAAAAGAGTTCAAGACAAACTCTTCTGAATCTAAAGCTTGATTGAAGTTATGGGATTGAATTTATAGTTTTTGAAACCAGCTCAAAAATTGTCATTAATATCCTTGGTTGACTGGCAATACAGTACTAAGTGCACAAGATTGAAAGCACTGCATGGTGGTCCTGAATTTGCCACCACCTTCTACATCAGTATAAGTAGATATCACTTGGTTTGCCTCATCACACTGAGCTTTAGCACTAACAAGAAAGAGGAAGAGAATAAATGAAGAGTATGAATTATGAAAAGCAAATGTACCTCTGTCTGGTTCAAGACAGATAAGCACCTGCTGGGAGTGGACAGTAAGTTGCATACAGTGTAATGTGGATAATAGCTATTCAAGCCCCTTATTCAATGGAAATTTTGGTACATAATCCAAATAAGAGCTTAAGCCCTTCTTTATACCCTACCTGCTAGCCTTCAACTGGGAGGATTCCTCACGGAACTGTGGGAAATGGCTTCTGGTAAAGGAAGAAAGCCTCATGTGGTAAAAAGTCAGTATTTTGGAAAGCCCCTAAATTTTGTTAAAATCAGGAGTTATAAAGGCTTTTCAGAAGTAAGAGTGCCAAAGAGGAACTCAAGTAAGGAAACATGAAGAGTCAGCAAATGTAATGTTCACCTAACACCAGCTATAACTCTAGTTACTAAGCTTCCAGGTTTGGAACTGATGGAGAAGAAAGTGGCAAAATCTAGAATCTTAATCAGAAAGTGCTGACATGAACTAAAAACTGAATTTCAAAAGAGTAAGAATAAGGCCAATATCAATAGCATATAAATAGAAAATCTTAGTATTTAGGAAGTTTGTAAGATTACACAAATTATAATATTACTAGAAGTATATTACTAGAAACAAGAAAAAGATTTTCCAAGGTAAAGGCAAGAGAAATCAACACATCTTCAAGGCCAAACCCTGGGTCATACAGAAATTTACAAAGTTTATGAAGCAAAAAGTACTTTCCCTTTTATACTTACTGTTGGACTAAATATAATGAGGCACATTTAATCCATTTACTTTTCTTCTTGTAAAACGATCCATTTCATCTCTGTCCTTAAAATGTTATGACTTTGTAAAGGCATCTGAAAACTTCCTACACGTGATGTATGCCATTGAAACTCTGCACTTTTATAAAGCTAATCCATAAATTGTAATTCTATAAAATTCACATAGATTGCCAGGAGGCTGTAGATATTATAGTTCTCTTACAAAGACAGCACATCTGATGTGGGTAAAATATTACGGGGCCTTTATAAATCAACACAGTCGATACCCTTACAAAATACATCTGATCCTAGAGTGGTTATTCATGCTGAGAAGGCAAAGGATAAGGGCCACATAACTGAGAGCTGGCTCAACTAGTATGAAGCAACACCAAGGAGAACATTTCACACTACAGCATATGACCACCTGGCACACTTTTAAATCAACTGAGAAATCAGAATACTGTAGCCACAGGAGAAACATAGTGCTGCACTTAATAGTTTCCAATGTAGAAAGCTATTAAATTTATACTTGCATTATGTTAATCTGTGAAATAATGGTCAGGTGAAAAGGAAATTGCTTAATTTTGAAATATTGTAGGAATGTTTCAACAAAGTTCATTGGCTTTTTATTTTCTTACATGTTTTTCTTTCAACATACAGATAATTTATTTGCTGATTTAAGTTAAGATTTTTGAACCTATGTTCGTAAATATAACTGATCTGAAATGTTTTTTGTACTATTTTTGGTAGATCTTTGAATTAATGCAATGGTGGCTTTATAAAAGTAAGTTTGAAGATTTTCTTCTCATCTCATACTGTAGCAAAATTTACAAAAAGAAGTCACTCATTCTTTGAAGTCTAGAGGTGATAATTTTGCAAAAACCAGTTTTTGAAAGCTTTACTGATTTTTCTATAGTTAATAGTTTGTTTACATTTTCCATTTAATTTGTTATGAGAGTACTCTTATTTCTGATTGTACAAATAATAAATAATCTCTGCAAAATAAGATTACACAAAACAATAATTTTAACCACTTGAATTCCCAGCCAAAGATAATCACCCATTAACATTGTAATGAGACTCGTTTTATATATTTCTTTAATGCCCGTTGTTGTTGTTAGGTGCTGTTGTGCTGGATCCAACTCATAGCATTGCTAGGTATAATAGAATAAAGTATCACCCAGCACTGTGCTACGTATGCAGTGTTTTTATGTTTGAGCCTATGGTTGCAGTCACTATGTTTCTTCTCATTTTGAGTCATGCCACACCAACTAAAGGAGGTCCCAGGAGCTTTACTCCATCCCCTTCATTAAGGTCAGGTCAGGTCCTCTCTGAGGAGGCAATGTTTTGATGCATGTATGTGCTATTTTTGTCTTATTTTTTAATTTTTGGCAGTACTAGGGGTTCAACCCAGGGCTTTGTGCATGCTACACAAGTATTCTACTACTGAACTGCACTCCCATCCTTCCTGACCTTTTATTATTTTGAGACAGTCTGATGCATTGTTTGCAAACAGCCTTCTTTAGGGGCTTGGAATGTACTTCAGTGGTAATGTTCTTGCTTATTAACATGATTGAAGTCCTGGGTTCAATCATGGAACCATAATAAAATAGAAGAGGATTTTTATTCCACTTTTTCTGAGCCAGTATGCTTAAACTTTTTGTGTGTGGAACCTGTCAAGTGCAGAGCACTTGGCTACGTGGTATAGAAGAAACAAATTAATATGTGCCCCAAAGATGTTGCAGTCTAATAGGGATGATGAAGAAACTATATAAATAATTCAAGGAGTATCTCTGGCATATGGAAGGCAGGAATCTTTGGCTTTCAGCAGCTATCCTATATTGTTAGAAAAAACTGAAATCCCACAAGGCAGAAATTCTTCCGTCTATCATTTTCCATCCATATCTACACCTCATACATAATGTTCCTGTTGATAGAGATTTTGGTCTGTATCATTCTTACTACTCAACTGATGGCACTAAAATGGACAGTGAATGGAAACATAGGAATTACACTAAAAACGGAGCTATGAGCACCAGCATATGAAATGTTAAATGAAAACAACTACAATTATAGCCTTGAGTAGTAGTTGTCAGAAAAATTATTTGAATTTATTTTTAAAATCAGAGTTTTATTAAGAAATGTCTTTAGAATGAGAAAATATTTTTAAAAATAAATTTTCTCAGCTAGGTAATTTAGGATGACACACTTATTTATCCAATAAATTAGATGTTTATCTTTCTTTACTTTTTCTTTAACGCATTCTGCCGATATCAAAAAGCTTAATGTATAAAGACAGAGATACGAGTTTTCTCTTGTTATTCTTAGCAGTAATAGCTGAATTCTGAAAATAAGTGCTTGACAATGATTTTATCAAGAATACTGTTGAAGTAATTTAAGCTGGAGTATCTCATTATTTATAGTCAAGAAGCAATCTCTCTATGGCTATTGTCACTTATTCTAGTTCAGCTAAAGTAGAGATACAAGAGCCAAAATAAATGAAGAAATTTAGCTCTTTGACAATTTCAGTTACAATAAAAATAGTCATGTGATTAATTCACATAATACATTTTTTACTATGTATATGTACAAATGATCATATGGACTCATCTTTTAAAATTAAAATTTGCATTTGTGGAAAAACAGTAATAACAGTTAACATTTTTGATTGCTTACTATCTACTAATAAGGTGTAGTCTAACTTAATCATCATAACTCCAGAAGATAGAATCTTTTTTTTTTTTTTGTAGTACTGGGGATTGATCCCAGGGCTGCACCCTCAGCCTTTTTTTTTTTTTTTTTTTAACTTTTTGAGACAGGATTTTGCTAAATTATGCAGACTGCCTCCGGTCTCAAATTTGCAATCCTCCTGCCTCCACCTTCCGAGTCGCCGGGATTACAGGCATGCACCACCACACCCAGCTCTCCACAAGATAGATTCTAATATCATCCTTTTTATGAATAAATAAAGCATGACCTGGTGAATTTATATAAATTGCCTCAAGTTACACAATGTCACTTAGAATATTTTTATTTCAAACTCAGGCAATATTATTCCAGAGCTTTGTAACCTATTATGTTATTTCTACTTTTCCTGTTCTATTACAAAAAACAAACATATGTTACAAAAAAGCAGTAAAAGAACATGCTATCAATGTGTCACCAATTATGCAGTAGTGCAGTTCAATGTTAAACACTGCTTCTAAGTGATGAGAATAGTGTCCTTCCTATAATACAGAAGGGGTATGACTCAGACACTGTAGTCCAATTCTTGACATATGTACTAGTTTAGTAAACACCTGTTGCATAATGCATAATGGAACTTAAAATGGATAAATGTGTGTGTATGGTAAGCATGAAAGAGTACTGTACAGTAATGAGAAAATAACAAAATGTACATCATTAAAGGGCTGGGATTTAGCTCAGTTGATAGAGCGCTGTGCTGCAGTCTCTGAGGTCCCAAGTTCAATTCCCAGCACCGCAAAAATGGGAGAAGGACATGGCAATCCACTCCCAAGGCAATCCCGAAACAATCAGCCATTGAAAACCCTATGAGGGTCGCTATGAGTCAGATACCGACTCGACGGCACCTAACAACAACAACAACATATCATTAAAAATAGGAGTTGAATAAATAACATGCGGCATTTGAAGAGTGGATATATATCTGAAATATAACAAAAATGAATGTACATGCTACTAAAAATGGTTGAAGGAGCAATAATCACATGAAATTTTCAAAGAGTAAACACAATGAAATAAAAAAGGAGAAAACAAAGTACAGAATAGTTGCTTATAAGAAAAACATCAAGGTTTGGAAGTAAGGTGACACTAATGAACATGAACAACATGAAAGTTTTGGAAGTACTCTCTATGGAAGGCTTCTGATGAACTCCATTGAAGGAGTGACTATTCAGTAAACACTAAGGCTCTTTCTAAATTTGAATACATGCAAAAACTACAAGATGTCCTATATATCCAAAAACACTGATGATTTTGTGCCTGACCAGGCTGGTTTTCCAAACTCAAGAGTTGACATTAAATACCAGAGAAGGACCCCCAACCCATCTACAAATTACTAAAGATAGTGTCCTAAACAAATTTTATAATCTATGCACTAAAGTCATGGACTGGATACTTTCATAGCCTATAGAGTAAAAATTATATCCTGATTCTAACATGGATACTTGCTTGATATTAAAAAACCACATTAGAAGCAGAAAATCAGGACACTTGAGCAATAGTACAGAACACAGACCTGTTAAAATAATGAGAGATGATCAGAAGCCTCTGAGGAAAATAGTAAAAGAACTATAAAAATTGCGGAGCACGATGGTATGTAACTGTAATCATGGTGACTCGGGAAGTTGAAACAAGAGGATTGCAAGTTCAAGACCAGAGGCAGCCTGCATAACTTAGCAAGACCTTGGCTCAAAATAAAAAATAAAAAATGGGCTGTGGGTGCAGCCCAGTGGTAAAGTGCTTGTAAAGTATGTGTGAGGCTCTGGGTTCAATTCCCAAGTAAAAAATAATAATAATTAAGATAACACAATGCAATAATCAATGTCAATGACTTTAGTATAAGGTGATTATATATATGCTTGGAAGATATGGAAATGTATGGTTCATTTTGTTGTTGTTGTTGTTAGGTGCCGTCGAGTCGGTATCTGACTCATAGCGACCCTCATAGGGTTTTCAATGTTTGAGTGCTTTGGGATTGCCTTGGGAGTGGGTTGCCAGGCCTTTCTCCCATTTTTGCGGTGCTGGGAATTGAACTCGGGGCCTCAGAGACTGCAGCACAGCGCTCTACCCACTGAGCTAAATCCCAGCCCATGGTTCATTTTAGAATTGTTAAAATACTATGTAAAACAGGTTCAGCACCTGAAAAGTGAATTTTTTATATTTAACTCCTTCCTTTCTATGCTATTTTAAAAGTACAATTACATTATCATTTTCATTATGACATTACAACAGTAATAAATCTAAGTGTTTGTTTAATAAGAATGTATTATTTATGAAGTATACCAAACCTTTAAATAATTTATTAATTCATTAAACAGTAATAAGTATCTGTTTTGTGTCAAAATATTCAAGATTCTCAGAAACCAGAGAGAACAGTCACTCAAAAGGCCTAGTTTTGGGGTAAGCAAAGCAGGGTATTAAAAATATAAAGAAGGAAGAAATATCAATGGCTACCAGAGGATGGATATTGCCCAATATGGATTCATACTACACTTAAGATGAAGCTCTGGCTAGTTATGTAACAATGCCAAGCAGATATGAACAGTAGAGATGAATCATCTGCCTTAACCTGTGCTTTCCAAATCATTTCTGAGATTTTAAGGACACTTAAACATAGAGTTTTTAAAAAGACTAGCTGCTTCTAACGTAAGGATTAGAAGAGCTCACCACTACTCAATACAAGTGTACCCATCTGAGAAGAGAATTTTTGAGAAATAAAAATGGCCATGTAAATATGCCTCAGTTGTCCCCACTAGTAGCATGATAAGGTGATTATGATATATCCATAAATGGAATATAAAGTAACAAAAAGAACATATTCCTGATATATGTAACACCATGAAAGAATCTTAAAATAAATACATGTCACGGAAAATAATCCAGATATTTAAAAGGCTGCATTTCTGGATTATACTAATATGCAGTTCAACAATAGACAAAAATAATCTAAGTCAAAAGAGATATTACCTCAAAATAGGGCAAATACTGATGAGTAAGGGATAGAAGCTTCCATGTGAATGAAAATATTTTTTCTTGATCCTAGTGTTGGTTATATAAGTACATATAGAGATCTATATAGTAAACTTGTAATTTAATGGCTTTTCTTCTAATATATAAACCACATTTCAACTGAAAAGAGGGATGGCATGCTTCATAACACACCACAGAATAAAAAGGAAGAGGCATTAAATGAGTTTATATAGTAGATAACACAGAATAAAGGCATTTGATACACTTTCAAATGACTTTTTAAAAATTATGAAACAAAGGGAGAGAGAGAAAAGCAATTAATCTACTAAAAGAACAGAGAATTTTGGAATTGTCAGTTTGAAAAATCAAGCTTCCTTTTGAAAAGTGCAATCATTTCAGGCTGTCATTTCCAAATGTTTTAAAATTAATATTCTATATTCTCTCTAGTAAATGTATTTAGTTAAGATTTTCTTAGATTCCTGATATTTTTATGGATTGCATCAAGTAGCTCAGTATTACTCAAAAAACCAAATATGCATTATGTATGTCAGTTTGCAAGATGACTAATAACCACAAAAGAAAATGATCATTCAGTTTGAATATAAATAGTTTTACATTTAAGTCCACTTGAAATACAGAAATTGCACTTGTCTAAATTTGTTTGCTTTGTGCTCATTCTGAACACACACACAATTACAAAAGCCGAATCAAAAGTAATAAAAAGCCTAAGTAACAGTTTTAATACGTTAATCCTCAAAATTAATAAAAATAACATTTAGCTTTGCTTGACCAATACTCCACAGTCAGCAAGACTGTACTACTGCTTTTTCAATATGAAGGTAGAAAGAGGTAATTTACCCCTAAGATTATTCACATGAATAAGCTGCTTTCGTCTTGGTTTTTGATATCTCAGTAAAGGACACATATTCTAAAGCAATAACATTGAAAATATATCTGAAATTGGTTTTCAGTTTTGATACATTCTTCAGAACCTTTATAACCTAGCCACAGCTTTCCAGTGAGTCTTATTTTTTCCACTGACTTTTATTTTGACCACCAAAAATGAAATGGGCCATACAATATATAAGGTTACAATATATGAGGTAATAAGATGGAATATGAAAAACAGAGAACAAAAAAGTTATCTTCAAATACTCTTTGAGGGAATAAAAATGGAGGATTACCATTGTACAACTGTCAAAAGAAGGAATTAATTTTATATCATTTTTCTATTTTCATTGCCTGATGTGGTAAAATTGAATGAATTTGTGGTAAAATTGAGTGAAGGCCATTGTCTTTATTCATTAATTTCAAGAGATTGATAGAAGATGGAAATCTTTTGGAATTATTATACTTCTGTAAAAACCTTTATATAAAAACTATGACTCTTACAGAATTCTGTTCTCTCCCAACTGTAAATATTGTCAGAAGGATAAGTTAGAGATTTGCTGTCAACACAGATTTTCAATGCCTGTCCCACAATGTTCATCTGGGGGTCTTTTGTCTTCTTACATATGCCAAGATTGCACTGTCTTAAGAAGAATATGATTTAAATTAGATAAAGAAAAATGATTAAACGTGCATCACTGATTTCTGATGCTTCTCATAAACGAACATGAATTAGATTAATATCAGTAAATAAACTAGATGAATAAACTATATCATTAATTTCTGTTAACCTTCTGATTAAATATTAAAGTTTCTACCAATGACCCAATGGAATGTTTTAATGATGTGGTAATAGTCATGTATCAACAATATAATGCAAGTGAATTATTTTTATCATTAAACATAAATTATCATCTCAGTATCTATCTCAGTTATATAACATTTATCAAATACTTTTTCATATATATATTGCATAAAAATATAATTGTATATATACATAAACATACACGTATGGTATACATTTGGAAAAAAATAGATATCATGATAGAAGTTTATGTCTTCAAAATTGATATTGAAATACAATCTAACCATTCTTGTATAAAGTGAAATAAAAAAGACTGAAACAGAACCTGGTAACTGACCACAAGGTTCCTCAGAAAACTAAAAATAGAAATACCATATGATCCAGGTAGACCACTTCTAAGATTATACTCGAAGGAAGATGAGTCATCATACCACAGGGACACCAGCACTTCCACGTTTATTGCAGCACTGTTCACAAGTGTATGGAATCAGTTCAGATGTCCATCAACAGATGATTGGATTAAAAATATGGCATATATACAAAATGGAATATTATTCAGCACTAACATAGAATGAAATTGTGTCATTTGCAGAAAAATAGATGGAACTAGAGATCACCATTTTAAGCAAAATAACCCAGACTCAAAGAGAATTTCCACATGTTCTAATTCACATGTGGGAGCTAGATCTACTTTAAAGGAATAGATTCAGGTATATAGATACAGATATGGATATATAGATATATACATGCCATGGTACATATCCAAGATTGGAAAATATAAGTGGACTCAACATGGTGGAGAAATGAATTAGTGGGAAGGACAGAACCATAGGGAAGGTATGATGGAGAGAGGGACTAAAAGAGGGATAAAGAGGGAGAGAATAATTGCAAAATATAGGGTGCAACTCAGTGAAAATGAAAAAATAATCATATTACAACTCCTAACTGTGCACAATTATTATATAATCAATTTTTTTCTAAAATGTTTAAGGAAATCAAAGTATGGACAAGCCTGATTTCATTACTGCACACTGTGTATAAGAACTGAATTATCACTCTGTAGCCTATAAATGCACATAATTTAAAAACTAATTAAAAATAAATACATACATATAAAAGAAAATGCAGATCACAAAGTTATGAATTTATAGTTACAATTTTTTTTTTTGCACTACTGGGTGCTGAAGTCTTATATGTATTAGATAGGTGCTCTGCTGTTAAGCCTCACCTTTAGACTCCTTTATTAAATTTTTGAGACAGGTTCTCAATAAATGGTGCGGGCTGCCTCTGGCCTCGAACCTGCAGCCCTCCTGACTCTATCCCAAGTACCTGGTATTACAAGTAGTTATGAGTTCATTTCTTATATCTTGGAAATTATTATACACAACCAGTGTAACAGTTTTTGCAAAGATATTTGGAAATTAATCTGAACTTAAAAAAAACGAAAAATGTTCTTATTAAATAAACCTGCAAGATGTTGTTGTTGTTAGGTGCTGTCAAGTTGTGACCAACTCACAGCGACCCTCATAGGGTTTTCAATGGCTAATTGTTTCGGGATTGCATCAGGAGTGGATTGCCACAACCTTCTTCCATTTTTGCGGTGCTGAGAATCAAAGCCAGGAACTCAGAGACTATAGAGTGAGCTCTACCAACTGAGCTAAATCCCAGCTCCATTACAAGATGAGTGTGCTTTAATTCCCCAGAATGCATAACATTTTAGAAGATGATGCCAAAGCTATAATTTTGATTCTCTTAAATTCTGGGTGTCTTGGACAGAGCGAATGTTCAGCTTCTTGTAATAATACACATGTGAAAATATCTTCTTGTTACACAAAAGGTCTAGTCTAACTGACCAGCTAAGGAGAATATTCCTATTCTAAAAACTTACTATTTATGGGTAAAAATAAATTTTGTACTAAGCTTTGTAAAAAAGCTTTGAAACTTAATATTTTAAAAGTTATGAGAGCTCAGGTAAGTCACAAGAATGGTCTCAGTTTTACCATCTGTAAGAGTAGACTTCTAAAACAGCTCCTAAAATCTCTTCTAGCTCAAACCCATGATGATACTGACATCTACATATCACATTTTATTCTGTGATGAGGCTATTTTCACTTCATGCTGATGAACACTGTATTTTTTTCATGCAGAGGAATTCTGCAGTAACATATGCTTGCACCACTCTGGCGTCCCATCTCATCAGATCTCAGAAGCTAAGCAGGGTCAGACTTGGTTAGTCCTTCAGTGGGAGACCACCTGGGAATACTAGGTGCCATAGGCTTGAGAGAAGGGCCTGGTAGCCCACTCCCGAGACAATGTTGTTAGGTGCCATCGAGTCGGTATCCGACTCATAGAGACCCTCATAGGGTTTTCAATGGCTGACTGTTTCAGGATTGCCTTGGGAGTGGATTGCTAGGCCCTTCTCCCATTTTTGTGGTGCTGGGAATTGAACTCTGGACCTCAGAGACTGCAGCACAGTGCTCTACCAACTGAGCTAAATTCCAGCCTCCCCAGACAATAAGCCATTGAAAACACTATGGCGTAGTGCCAGGCATGGCACAGTGTCGGGGAGTGTTTTGTCTGTTGCACACAGGGTTCTATGAGTTGGACCCTTGTTGATGGCATCTAACAACAACAATATTGATAAATCAGTCCTGTTCTTTATTATCTCCCAATTTTCCAAAGGGCATGTCAAGGTAGAATTTGGGAATGGCTGCCTTCAAAATCACTGAAATGAGCTACACACAAAGACACATACACTGAAGACTCCCTTTGTCTACCTTTCTATTTATTACATAAGCCACAGCTGTGTTTCCATGAGTGACTCCCGGTGTCCTTCTACTAAACTGCTACTATGATTTTTCCCCAAATGAGAATTATAAGTTATACCTTTTATTATTCTTTACTAAAGTACATTTTCCTAATATTTAATTTATAAATCATTTCCCAGATGTATTAGGAATAAATGGTTGAAGGCAGCAGACAGGTTTCCAACAGGAAAGCCTCATGCTTGCTATTTACAGGGAGGCCTCATTAAAAAGGCATCAAGAGAAAGCAAAACAAAAACAACCTTGTGAACCTTTGTAATTGGTCTCAAGGGATATGTAAGTCTCAGGATATCAATACAGATATGCCTTAGTCCAAACTCTATCTCGGATTGTACAGAAAAATATCTACTTGGTTATATATTGTTTGTATGAGACAGAGGCTGATAATTAAAAATTGTTTCAAAAGGGGAAAAATAAGTGTCATTTGATTTTAGGTATTTTCTCCCTAAACAAAATTTGACATAGAATTATCATTGTAATCCTTTTAAACTACTATGCTGCTCATAAATGGAGCAATTTTAGATAAACATGTCACAAATATTTATCACATAAATAGAAGTGCACAGATACATACATTCATATATTACTAGGGGCACAGTAGCCCACGATGTAAATGTATCACACAGAGACTACTTCATGAAGTAAGTTTTCCTGATAAAGTGATTAATCTTTTAATTTACCAATTTTTGAAACAGCAGATGTCCTTATAGAGGAAGACATTTCTATGTACGGTCATGGATAATTTTTCATGTCTGTATTTGCTTATTACCTATCAGACATCAAATATAACATTTTGACATACGTGGATAATCAATTAACATATAACACTATTTCTACTTTTTTGTGGCCCCAAATGGGAGTAACATACCAATTGAAAGACAATGAGTTAAATCTAAGGATTGGAGGCGAGCAATGCATGAAGCTAAGATTGCAAATCACAGACACATCACACCTAACCCCTTTAGTGTTATCTCTTTTCTGTATTTTATGTGTTTTCTCTTTTAAAGCATCTTTCCAAATAATAAGATAGATTTACGTTATGAAAGTTATGATATCTTGTTTGATCCACAGACCAAGTGCTTCATAAAACTGATCAGGCAAAGAGTGGGGGGAACCATAAAGGTATGTCAAATCTCAGCATGACTATTTAGATGTATATGAGTGTCTCAGAAGATACTTAAGGACTGATTAACCTCACATTTTTCTTTTCTCTGTTTCAAGCTAAACCCTGACCTTCTTTCCAGTTGAACAAAAAAATATAACCTTATTGATAAAACATGTATTCTTGCCAATTTTAAAACAATAAATAAACCACATTTTCTTTTGTCTACTGTTGTATGAGAAACCCTTGAATAAAAGTCGTTCCAGTCAATTTGAGTTAGAAACATAAAGAATGTTTAACATGTATAATTTTTATTACCTGTTTCATTTATATGTGCAAAATAGGAATCCAGGGTGTTGGATTCAAATTCCTATTTCTCATTTTTGATTCAACTCCCGATAAGAATTGACAGGTTTGTGTTTTAATTCACAAATAACTTATATATAAATAATACTTTTAAGTTTGAAGATTTTGCCCCAGATATTGATTATATTTGTTCTTGCTTTTAGATACTTGTCATAGTAAAATAATTCGTGGTTAATATGATATATGTGTAGAATAAAAACAGAAAATGAAATTTGCTTCTTATTCTACTATGCAGAAATCATCAGGCAGCAGTCCTATAATTTCTTAATGATTCACTTAATATATAGTTAGGTTATTGTTTTATGATAATATTATGATGAACATTTTCACACATAATGTTGACAGAAGCATTGGATATGAAATTATAGTGATAAATATTGTTTTCATTTGTTGTTTTAAACAATATATTAACAAAATGCTTTCTTCATCATCCAAGTCATGCAAGTACAGAAAATACTGCTTAGAGCAGAGGAGAACAAAATGAAGGATCAATCATATATGACCTCACTTATATAAAATATCTGGAATAGGCAAATTCATGAGACAGAAAACAGATCCAAGAAAAAAGGGGGAGATGGGACATTACTGCCTAATAGTTTCAGAGCTTCTGTCTGAGACTAATGAAACAGTTTGGAAAACAAATAGTGGTGATGGTTGTATGACACTGTGAACACAATTAATACCACTGAATCATATATGTAAATGATTAAATTTTTATGTTATATATATATTTTGCCACAATTTGTAAAATTGTAGTTGCTGGGCACAGTGGCACATGCCTGTAGTCTCAACTTCTTGAGAGAATGAAGCAGGAAGATCACTTGAAGATAGGAATTTGGGGATAGCTTAAGCAATCTAGCAAGACCCTGCCTCTTAAAGAATAAGGGAAAAAATGTACAATTGTGTTGAAGTGAGTATATAAAACTAAGACCTACTAATTAAATGAGACTTTTATACATAAATATGTACTAACAATAGCAAGTTTTTGAGCACATACTATGTCAAAAGGCTATGATAAGGGTTTACCTGATGTATTATATTTAAAACTCAGAGTAAGGCTATTAGTAAAAAAAACAAAAAAGAAAAATTGAAGTTAATAAAGTTGCTGTTGTTGTTTGGTGCTGTTGAGTCAGGCCCCACTCATAATGACCTGATGTACAACAGAATGAAACATTCTCCAACCCTGTGCCATGCCTGGCACTATTGTCAGTGCTTCTCTGTTATTCATAGGGTTTTCAATGGCGGATTGTTTCAGGAGTGGGCTGCCAGGTCCTTCTCCCTAGCCTGCAGTACCTCGTATTCCCAGGCAGTCTCCCATCCAAGGACTAACCAGGTCGACCCTGTATAGCTTCTGAGATCAGGTAGGATTGGATGCTATAGTGCTGTGGTTGCAGATGCATTAATAAAGTTAGGTTACTTTTATATCACTACACTGTCTTAATGGCAGAATTGTATTTCTATCACTTTAAGGACATCCCTTTTCTCTGTTAGTGCTATACTATCTCTTTATATTTTGCATGCTTTGTCTATGACATGCTTCACATTGTTAGACCACTGTGTAAATAAAAAAATAAACAAGAAAAAAATAATGAGAAAAATGAGGCTCAGTGAGGTTAAGTGAGGTTACTAATACTACAAAGCACAATAATGGGAGAGCCAGGAATTTAAAAATATTTTAGAAGAAAATAAACTGGAAAATAGTAAAGGGAATTCTCATACTCTTTTCACCCAGCTTCCCCAATGGCAGCATTTTATATGACCACAGTGCAACTAATTAAAACAAGACAGCAAAATACAAACTTTATTTGTATTGTAGCAATGCTTCAACTTACAGCCTTTTCCTGCTTCATGATGTAATGATATAATGAGTGGTACTGGTCAATTATATTATAGAGTGTCTCTTAATTTGAATTTATTTGAAACTATTTCAAGATTAGATTGAGGTTATGCATTTTTCAGAAGAATACCAAAGAACCAACACAACTTTCTCAGTGTATCACATATCATAGCAAAGGTACAAGATGTCAACATATTTCATCCCTGGTGTTATGAACCATGGTCACTTGATTAGGCTAGTATATGCAGGACTTTTCCGATACAAATTAAAATTCCCCTACTTAAAATGGATATTTGAGAGGGGATACTTTAAAGAGTAAAAAGAGTTCATTTTTTCTCAAACTTTCATACAATGGTTTTAGCATTTCTGTATCTTGTCTACAGTAATTACTACCATCATTTTTGAATGATGGTATTCCACTTTATTGTATGTTAAGCCTTTAGAATTCTTTCATAAGGCAGAGCTATTTCTTCTCACCTTCATTTTTCTATCTACCTCTGTCTGTATCCCTCTCTCTCTCTCTTTATCTCAGTATGGGCTTATGATATTTCTTTTACTCTGTGGTGAACAGGGGCTGGGATTCAGCTCTGCTGATGAGAGTGCCACTCCACATTTTCTGAAGACCTGGATTCAACCCCCAGCACTACAAAAGTGGGAGAAGGATGTGGCAGTCCATTCTTGAAACAATCAGCCGTTGAAAACTGACGGGAGCCAAGACCATAAGTAACCTTTTACAAGATACCCTGATGGAAAAGTGCAGGGTGTGGTGAAAATAGCAGATGTGGAGTCACAGGGCATTGTGACTTTTAAACTGAGATTGCCATCTGATAGTGGTTGTCAGGGTTACAGGAAGAACTGAAGACTTATGGAAAGTCCCTGTCCCTTGTAACATTTTGGTACCTCCCCCTTCCATGCTTATATAAGCTACAGCAAAAAATTAAAGACTTTGGAGCTTGATCAGACAGCCTGTCTTGCTCTTGTTCTTCGTGTCTCTTGTCTCTCCCATTCATTCGCCCCCTACTCTAGGTCCCTGTTGAAAAACCCCACGGGTCAGGGCAGAAAACTCTATGAGGGTTGCTATGAGTAGGACATGTCTTGAGGGCACCTATCAATAACATGTGATCAATAAACATCCATAATTTGTAGTATATCAACTCAGCGCCTGTGTCCTTTACCATACCCCTTCTTTTTTGAGTACTTACTTACTTCTTGGTGCCAAAGATGTCTTGGGTTCATTTTGTACTTTCTCTACATGAGCCTTGGAATTGGGCACATCTCCAAAGAGCCTTTGCAGGATAGTATTTATACCAACATCTAGATGTTAAACGTGCTCATTGCTACTGGAGTACCACCAATTCTAAGCACTTTAGCAAACACCGCTTGGACATATGTTGTTGTTGTTGTTGTTGTTAGGTGCCATCGAGTCGGTATCCGACTCATAGCGACCCTCATGGGGTTTTCAATGGCTGACTGTTTCGGGATTGTCTTGGGAGTGGATTGCCAGGCCCTTCTCCCACTTTTGCGGTGCTGGGAATTGAACTCGGGACCTCAGAGACTGCAGCGCAGCACTCTACCCATTGGGCCAAATCCCAGCCCGCTTGGACATATATACTATATTAACTCTCCTAAACCATTTCAGTTTTTGCCTTGGAACTAGATTCTTAAATCAGGAAGGAATAATGGAAGAATATGTCAGTCATATAAAACAGTTAAAGCAGAAGAAGGAATACAATAAGTTCTTATTATCTGTCATTATGTTAAGGACTAGGAGACGTTCTTTACACTGACAGGAATGCTGATGTATTTTAAATTTTAAGACCTATGCATCTGAGAAAAACTTTAAAACTCAGTGCCTTTGTTTTCTTATCTATGAAATGGGAATGATTACCTCCACTCCATAAAGATGCCCTGAGAGTAACATAATAAATGTGAAAGTACTTTAGAAATTCTAAACTACATAATTTTAGGAGTACATGGTTGTCTAACTGGAATATGCTGTTAAAATGTTACCAGGAGGTAGTAGGTAGAATTCTAAAGATACACCCAAAGATTCCCATTTCCTGGTTATTCCATCAAACACAAATATAGGTGCTTCTGGGAAAGACTTTGCTAATGGAATTAAGGTTACTAATCAGAAGACATTAAAATAGGAAGATTATCTTGGATAATTCAGTCAGCCCACTGTAATCACAAGTCATTAAAACTGGAAGAGCCACCCAGAGGTATGTGGATGAGAAGGTGAAGGAGAAGAAATGAGGTAGAAATAGAGACCAGAGAGAAGTGAGAGAGTAGGTCTACTTACTATGTACAGCTTTGAAGAGGTCAGTGAGTCAGGTATTGTCGGGTTCTTGGAGCTAAGAATGACCTCCAACTTAAAGGTAGCAAGCAAACAAGATCGCAAAACTATAATTACAAGGAACTGAATTCTGCCAACAGCTTGAACAAGCTTGGAAACATACTTTCCCCTATAGCTCCAAGAAAAAGATATGCCTGCCATGGCTTTGGACCTTGTGAATCCCAAAGTAGTGACCCCAGCTGGGCCCACACTTCTGACCCATGAAAAAGGTGAGTTAATACATTGTTGTTTCAAGCCTGTATATTTGTGGCAATTATTAGATCAGCAACAGAGAATGAAAACACAAACTTTGTGTGCAAGTAAAATGGTTTTAGAGAACTGAAATTATTCCTTTCATAACATACATCAACAAAGAGGTCCATGCACAACAAACATTGTTGATAGAGATCAGAAATCAGAAATATGTGAGAAACCTGATCAAGGATGTGAACAATCTGCCCTTGCAGGGCCCTCAGTATAATTCCACGGATCTCAAGTTGAGGCCATTTTCCAAAGGGCAGTGTGATAACAGAATAGAAAAACATCTAGATTTGAAATTGAAATTTTTGATAAATCTAATCCAGGTGGGATTACTATACTAGCCAAGTGAACTTTGGCATTTTATCACCTCTACAGCTGAATGCCCACATTTTTGAAAGAAAATTGTAGCCACATTGGTTTAAAAGAGATAATGCAAATCAAAGTTCTTTGGAAGTCAAACAAAAATAAACAATATCAGGCTGGGTTTGGGGTATTATTTGCTAATTCTCTGAAGCAGGCTAAATTAATTGCTGGTGGTCTGTTAGCCCAGATTGCTAATTAACTAAGAATGATTTACAATTACTCACTGTTCATGTCATTATACAATCCCCCTACTTTGAGATTATACAAAGGAATATACTAAGGGGTAGGTTCAGGTTTATAAGAAATGCAGGAAGAGAGTACTATCATAGCAATCCCAAAGTTGCACATCAGTAAAAGGGCACTAAGGAAACACAAAACACTGAGGTCACTGCAGATATAATCAGTTAAGATGAAGTCATACCGGAGTAACGTAGTCATCTAATCTACTGCGACCTGTGTCCTTTTAAGAAGTGGGAATTTGGACATGGATATGTACACAGGGAGAATACCATGTGAAGGTAAAAGCAGTGGTCAGGGTTTCAGATGCCAAGGGACCTAAAGATGTCAAGCAAAGCACCAAAAGCTCCAGGAAAACATTGAGTAGATCTCACAGCTCTCAAAAGGAACAAAGCCACCTGACATCAGACTTCTAGCATCCAGAACAATAAGACAACAAATTTTTCTGGCTTAAGGTACCTAGTTGGTGAAATCCCTAACAAACTGATAAATTCCTCCATTCAAAAGAGGAGAACCACAAGAAGCAATTGTATTCACAGTAATTTACACTGCATAAATCATGACATTCCTAAAGACCTTTCCTAGATTCTAAAAGAAAATAACAAAAGCCCTTTGTATCATAAAGATGGGAATGCGTATTGATATATTTAAAAAAAAAAAAAAACTAGTGGATGGATATAAGGTATCCTGAGAGACTTGTTTCAAATCAGAGGTAGAGGAAAAACGATTCAAATCTGAAATTTCTAGGTTTAAATCTTCATCTCCTTTCCTTCCTGATGCCACTTGATACATTTTTATTTAGCCTTGTTGTTGTTGCTGCTGTTGTTAAGTGCTGTCAATTCCTGTCCAACTCAGTAACACTCATAAGGTTTTCAGTGGCTGAGTGTTTCCAGAGTGGATTACCACATTCTTCTCTCACTTTTGTGGTGTTCAGGATTGAACCCGGGTCCTCAGAAAGTGTGGAGCACAACTCTTACCAACTGAGCTAAACTCCTTTCCTTCCCTATGCCACTTGGTCAATTTTTATTTTGCCTAAGACTCATTACTTAATGCTAACTTGCACAGGAGAATCTACCAAACAAAAAAGGGCAAGGAGCTCAGCCCCTGGATTTTATGTTTGGGACATGATAAAATACCATTAAATTCAACTGTAAGAGAGAGTTTGGCAGAGCCCTGAAGGAAGGGGACAGCTGTCTCAGTGAGGCAGCTTCCACAAGACAGGGAGGCCCTGTCTTGATCAGTTTGTCAAAATGAACCTGCTTGAGCTACTCATGTATGTGTCTCACAGAGCGTGTGTCAGAGACCTCATCTCTGTCCAATTCTGTTTTATTAGATTATAGTCCAGCAGATGTTCTCTGCCCCAGGAGGAGCTCTAACACATTTTAAATTCCAAGCCTAGCTCCTCTGAGAAATACTTCAAATCCAGGTACTACTTTGCCAGTGAACAAAATTGCTTCTGTAGGATTAAAACATTAAGCCTCTTGAGTTTTCAGTTAAAGTTTACCTGGCAAAGCACTGTGGTGAACAAATAGTCACACTTGTGTGGCAAAAGTTTTAACCTCTATAAAGTTATTCAGCTTACCTAAAGAGCAAGCTAGTATCAGCTATAAAACAACAGATTTGGAGTCCCACAGGAAAACGTCAAACTGTGTGCATCATTCACTCTGAATACAAATGAAATAATTCTTTCTTCTTCCTTGTTTGCTGCCCTTTCCCTGAATTATTCCATTGACTCTGTCAATCAACCCACTACACAAAACAAGAAAAACCGAAACATCAGAAACCTACTATTATTTTACCAAAGGTCAAAAGTTCTAAATTGTAAAATGAATTATATACAAAAATATTTTAAAGTGAAAAGTATCTTTTGTTACCTTAACTTCTGGAGTGATACTCCAAAAGAGCCACCATGCCACATTATCTTCACTATCTGAGCAACTTTTGAATGTCAGCAGGGAACAGTTTATTGATCTGACTCAGAGGAAATATGGTGCACTATAAAGTACATTATACAATAAGTCAAGAGACCCAGTTTCTGTATCTGCCTCTACCACTAACATACTCTATAACTTTGAGAAGGCTCTTGGGGTTTATCTCCCAATGGATGTAATGAACAAAATGATCTCTAAGGTCCATTTATAATGTAAAACCATGAGATCCAAAGAATATAAGTAAGATACTCTGCAAAATCAACTAAGAAGAATTGCTTGTTGTCACTTTGTCAAATTTGGAGAATGATCTAACTTTATAACACAGGTCTATCAAAGTGAGATTACTGCATTTCACTATTTGGTAAAGCTTAAAGGTAGAATATAAAGCAAAGCAAATAAATTAAATGGTTCTTTGCCATGTACAAAAATATATTCTTTGCTAATTTCTCTAACCACATCTATCCTAAGACTCCTAGAAGAGAACTCCAGTAATGCTCACCAATAGGGTTAATTTAAAAATGGGTAAGGGTTGATATGTGGGAGAAGTATGTATACTGCCTTAGAAAATGAAAGCTGGAGCATGGGGAAGTATTTCTCCCATTATGCACAACATTATCTAAATAACTTCAAAGGAATCATTGGAAAGATTGGAATAAAAGCCATTACAAAGTTAGTCTCTTTGCTTACACAAAAAACTAGTCATAAAATATTTCACTTTCAAAATTATTGTGGTCATGGTTTTTGTACCAGTACTCAGATATAGCCTTGTAGAAAATATTAATCCTTCAAAAAGGAATACCAATTTGCTATTAAAGCTACATTTAACATTTATTTGATTCATCAAACTAGCACTTAAAAACTGTGCTGTATTACTTACCTCCCTACTTATCAACAGAAATACAAAAAAGTACCAGGTGGCCAGAGATAGAATAGATGGCAAGCTTATAAATCAAAAATCATGTTATGAAATTTTTAAAAATAAGAAAAAACAGATATAATAGAAGAAAAAACAAGAAAACCTGAAAATTTCAAAATAATATAGGAATAAGTGTGTGGTGTTGATATCATAGACATGTTCAAAGTAGAAAAATAATATTTCATGTCTGGGACAAATAGGAAAGCTCCATAACAAAGTAATCCTGAAAGTGAGAATGTGTTATATTAGTGAAGACAGAGAACATGTAGATCTTTATAGGACTGATTCACCTATAGAAATTAGTTACATAAGTAACTAATTTCCTGGGAAAACCTAACCCTATGATTAGCCTCATTTTGCCTGCCCACACTAAGTTATATGATGCATACAATTACATTTCTCCCTGAAATATTACATAACTAATGAAATTACTCACGTGTATTGATTCTATTTGAAGAAAAATGTGGAGGTTACTCTTTACAAGCAATATTCACCACAGCATGATTTTGTTTTGTGTTAATAGTGACAAAAGCATGTGGTTTTTATTCTTCACTGAAATAAATATACATTTACATAAGATTCATGGTTATTCTATTTAGAATCCATATAACAGACCAAATCCATTATTGCTCCAAACTAGAATTAACTGCAATGATTTTTGCAAAAGCATAAGCCTTTCAGATACAATAGATGAATGTGATCATAGATTTCTTGAGCATTTACTATGTGCAAGGCAAATACAAAGGATTTTATCTGCAAGATCTCACTCAATTCTCACAATAATCTAATGAGATAAGTAATATTAATACCCTCATTTATAAATATGAAGAAACCAAGGCTCACAGAACCTATGTAACTAGTAGCAGATAGGCAGACAGAAAACATCATAGCTTTTTTTCTTTTTTCGTGGGACTGGGGGTTGAACCCAGAGCCTTGCACTTGGATGCTCTGCAAGTGCTGTGCCACTGAGCTGCACCCTCAGCCCTTTTTTTTTTTTTTTTTAACTTTTTGAGAAATGGTTTCACTAAATTACACAGAATGACTCTGGTCTGGAACTTGCAATCCTCCTGCCTCTGCCTCCCGAGTTGCTGGGATTACAAGTGTGCACCACCATGCCCAGCTCACGTCATAGCTTATTTTCAAAAATAGCTCTTTCTCGTTCCAGTCTGAAATCACAAACGGGGTCTAAATTATTCCAAATGAAAAAAGAGTCACATAGTATAGGAGCAGGGTCCTGACTTGTGGTCACAAAAGTTTCAATGACTCAAACTTAAATGGGCAAAAAGGCATTAGAGAAGACATCAGACAGGATAAGGCAAGTTATCTCTAGAAAGCTTAATGTAGGTAATCATTTATTTACATGGCCAGTATTTGTTGTTGTTGCTAGGTGCAGACCAGTCATATCCAACTCATAGTGACCCTCATAGGGTTTACGATGGCAGAATGTTTCAGGATTGCCTCGGGAATGGATTGCCAAGTCCTTCTCCCATTTTTGTGGTGCTGGGAATCAAACCCGGGACCTCAAGGACCTCGGAGCAGCAGTCTGCCAACTGAGTTAAATTACAGCCCCTGGCCAGTGTTTAGAAATCTAACTAATGCAGGACAAAGACTAGGTACAACAGAGAGTGACTTTGGAAGGAAAAATTGTCAAAGATAATCAGTGGAAAAAGGAAGACTTCTAACTAAACAGATATCTTATTTATTCCTTCTGCCTCCCTCCCCACCATTCACTCACTCCTTCTTAGCTTAATGACTGGGTCAAATGATATTATCTGCTTACTGTCTTCTACCAAAATGCCGTTTCCTAAGTTATCTTATGGATTTTAAATTTGTCAACTTTGGGCCAATTTAAAACTTAAGATCCATCTAATAAATCAACAAATAAAAGGTCTAAACCTTAACGTTCTATAGTTCCATTTCAGATTCAAATATATAATCCAAATCTTTGGTAAAACTGAAGGTAGGTAGTCAAAATGGCTTAGGGAAACTGAAATGAGAATGAGTTCATCATTTGTGATCAAGTCCCGATCAAAGTTCATTTCCAAGTGCTAATATAATCCCTATGTTCTTCATAAAGTCCAGATTCTCAGATTATTTGCTAAGCATAGAGATTGAAAGGATACAGCCCTGGCACACACATTGCTTGACTTGAAACCAGCAGTGTTTCCTTGTTCTATTCCACTGACTGCCTCCAGGTCCATGTACAATACACCCCCCATAATGCAGTGCCAGTAACCACATCATGGAGATGCTGTAGCTATAAAAAGAGTTTTGTGTTTCTTAATATTGAACTTCACAATTTTTGATGTGCTGTTTATTATTCCAGGTTTAAATTCACCCTCCATCTCATGCTCAGTCTACTTACTGATCACATTACTACCAAACCTGCTCACAATATACTTACTGATGCACAGTTTTTCCCCCTTAATGACAATATAAACAGTCTGGCTTTCATAAAGAAAATAATTAAAATTTTAAGGAAAGCTGCTGACTAATACCATAAATGGATCTAAAATAGCAGCATATTAACAATGAAAAAAACTACAGGTAACTGCAATTATGAAAAATATTTGACCCTAATTCTTATACACAAAATGATTAATTTAAAATAGAAAATAAATGATTTCACCCTAAAGGTGAAACTTCATCTTCTGCTTTTACTGTTATAGGTTATACAATGAGATGTAACCTTTTAGGAAAACTGAATAGTGAAGTTATTATTTAAGCATACTGAAAGGTTTCATAATATTTAATGCTCTGTTACTTATCTTGAAAGCATAGATGTCACACCTTTGCTTCTCAGTCCCAGAAGAAAATGAAAACCACCTCTAAACAAGGTTGGGCCTGGTTAGTACTTGGACGGAGGCTGCCTGGGAATGCCAGGTGCTGTAAACTTGGAAGAAGGACCTGGCAACCCACTCCCAAAAATCAATCAGCCATTGAAAACCCTATGAATAACAGAGAAGCGCTGACAATGGTGTTTTGTCTGTTGTATATAGGGTCACTATGAGTTGGATGCCATCTCAATGGTACCTAGCAACAACGTTAAGTGTTTTAATCTCATGTAGAATTAAAGCAAAAGTTTAACTCATTATTCTCTTATACCTGATAGCACAGAAAAAACAGCCATATTCAAGGCATTTTTATCTCCCAGATTGCTTGCACATTTAACCATTTTTTCCATAGAATGTCTATCCTTTCTGTTTTCATGCCCCAAATTCAACCACGTAACATGATTTATAAAATTTAATTTGTTAAAGTCAAAGAGGACTGGGATCGTTGCAACATATTCAAAGAAATAAACCTATTGCAACTTCTAATAATAATATGAAAGTCTGCAGGGATTTAACAAACTATTTTAAAATAATCACTCATTATAGTTAAGCTAGTGAAATATAACACATGTATTTTAGCACAGCTAGCCATGACATACTCTCCCACTTTCTTAGAATTTCTATTCATAGTACTGCCAATTTAGAATCATTGGCTAGATCAGAGCTTTGATATTATTTCCTTGTTTAAATTATAATGCTGAGCAGTGTGACATTTGTAAAATTAGAGGACTGCAGTCTGAATTCAGTCTGATATATGCATATATGCAGAGCACACCTCTGAAATATTCAGAAATTGCTTTTAAAAAAGGTACCAATTAAAGGAGACTAATCTTGTGCCCACCAAAGGGAACAGAATTCAACCTCATATATTTTCCTGAAGAAGGTTTTTAAAATAAAACTACATTACATATTAAAGAGAAAACCAAAGAAGACTGGGAGACTTCATCAAGTATTAAAGCTAAGTACCCCAGAGAAAAGAAAAAGGATTATATACTCTTCCTTCTTGCTTCTTTGAAAAATATAAGAGCTATAATTCGTAAATGAAAAATAAGGTACTTACTAGATCAGATGTCTGCTTTCAACATATACTGAACACATCTTTAGCACAACTTCCAACCCTGGTACATTATTTATTTCTTCTTTAACAGTAGAGATGCAAGACACCCTAACACTTTACTTGCAAACAGTTTTCTCTAACCAGTCTTTTACATGTCCTGTTATTTGCCTCTGCGTTTATGAAACAACACCATTCTTCACAACAATCAGAAGACTTGAAGCAATCCACATCTGCTTCCTTATACTGAATTTCAAATCTATTCACAAAAATATCCTTCTTTGCTCTGTATTTTATTTCAGAAACGTTAGTGAGTTGAATATTCCAAGTCCTTTCCACACACCACAGAGCACTAAATGTTAAGAATTATATTACTGCAGCTCCTTAGATTGTAACTGGTAAGGTGAGTCCTTTACATTTATATTGGGTTCTGAGGAGCTGATGCCATACCATTCTAATAATTAATAATTCATGGAACCAAATTATAGCCTTAGAAGGAAACAGTCACTTTTACTAGTTCTTTCATAATCCTCTGATTTATGAATGACAGCACAGAAGAGTTTTAAAAGAGGTTAATAATTTTAAAAAAGTCCCAGACATAACACTTGAGTTTTAAAATTAGTACTTGGCACAAGCAGAGTTTGCTGTTCCAACATGGGAGTTCTGCTTTGAGCAGTCAATTCAAAAAGATTCATTTTAAATGAGCATCTGGTTTCTGAGAACATCCACAGCAAATGAAGGAATGCAGGAAAGTCTACTTAAGAGGCACATTGGACAAAAGTGGAGATTACTTCCCACTGTTTCAAAAGTAACCTCTAACCTAAGATCTGAGAAGACATTTCAAGCCCAAATCTACCCTATTTCTCATTATCCCTTATACTTTTAAAAACAACTCCACAAGGGAACCTCTATTCCTGTGTGTGTGTGCTCATTTTCAGCATGACTACATGGCTATGCATAATAATTCACACATAGCACTTTCTTCAAAGAATGGGGTCCTCATAATCTGTAAGGTTTAATAACTTTAAAGAATTTTTTATTGCAGGATAATTTACATGTAGTAAGCTTCAGAGATCTAAAGTACATAGCTCAATCCACAATCCTATCAAGATAGAGAACATTTTTATTGCCCCAGAATGATCCTTCATATTCCTTCCCAGCCAACATCTCACCCACAAAGGAATGGCTTATCTAACATTATGCTTACTAGCCAATGTAAATGGAATCATACAGTATACATTTCTTTGTGGATAGTTTCACTTATCATGTTTTGAGTTTCATTCATATTGCTGTTTTTCATTGTTAAATATTATTCCATTGTTTGGTTTTTACTATCATTTATCTACTCCCCTGTTGATGGACACCTAGATTGTTTCCCTTTTTGCTATTCTGAATAAAGCTATTACCATTCCAGTACAAGGCTCTTTGTAGAGATTTTTATTTTCATATTTGGGGCTTGAAACAAGGACCTTGCATATATTTTGCAAGTACTCTATCACTGAGCTGCACCCATCGCACATTATTCACGCACATTATAGCCAGGGTCTTATTAAATTGTGTAGGCTGCCTCAAATTTGCAATCCTCCTGCATCCACCTGAGTCACTGGGATTACAGGTGTGCCCCATTGCACCCAGTGAAATATTTTCATCTCTGATGGAAAAATTCCTTTGGACGTAAGTATAATAACTGAATTATAGATATTTTTAACTTTTGATGAAACTAATAAAACTCTTTTCCAAAGTAGTTGTACCATTTAGCATTCCCATTCATAACAAGAAAGTTTTGATTATTCCATACCACTGCCAATGTTTATTATTACATATATATCATATTAGCCTTTTCAGTGGATATATGTTAGTGCATTTGTTCTTGTCAGATCTTAGAAGCTAAGCAGGGTTGGGTCTGGTTAGTACTTGGATGGGAGACTTCCTGGGAATGTGGGGTGCTGTAGGCTTGGGAGAAGGACCCAGCAGCCCATTCAATCAGCCACTGAAAACACTATGCATAGCAGAGAAGCATCGACAATAGTGTAGGCATGGCAAAGTGTTGAGTAGTGTTTCATTCTGTTATATATAGGGTAGCTATGAGTTGGACCTGATTAGACAACACTTAACAATAACAAGTCATATGGTTTTAATCTTCATTTCTTTTGTAATTAATCGTGTTAAGTGATTTTCCCAAGGACACATTAGTATAATATGTCTTCAATAATTGTTAACAAAGTGAGCTTTGAGTAAGTAATAGGCTAAAAGGGAATTGTCCGTGTAGTTGTACACCTCAATGGTTTTTGAAACAGTGATGTAGGAAACACTACCTTCTCCATGCCCAGTCCCTGCCCCTGTGATGAGATTTTGTTCCTATTAACTTGGAAACCAGAATTCTGCCTACACAACCTTGTTATTTTGATTTGATGATGCCACATCTTATGGTCTTTTCTTTTTTCATACACATTATTTCAAAGCAGCTTTCTTTGTGTATAAAAAGGCACTCTCCCTAAAAATTTATGTTTATTAATATGCCTAAACATTTAGATTTTATTAATGGGCCCTGAATGGTCAGGTAAAGTGGCTTACACCTGTAATCCTGGCAACTTGGGAGGATGAGGCAGGAGCATGGCAAGTTTGACGCCAGAGGCAGGCTGTTAACTTAGTGAGACCCTGAATTAAAATTAAAAAACAAAAAAAATGGGCTGATGGTAGAGAGCACTTGCAAAGGATATGCAAGGCCTTGGGTTCAACCACCAAATAAGACTTCCCCCAAAACAAAAACAAAAACAAAAACAAAAACCAGGCTTTGAATGAAAATAGACTAGTGTTTTTAACATGGATAGGTAACCCTGATCAAATTTACTTTCCTTGTTTGCAAGATGAGAATGTGATGGTTAATCTTGATTTTCTTCTTGACTGGATTTAGAGATGCCTACAAGATTAGTAAATGACTCCTGTCCCTGTGTTGGCATTTCTAGAGAAGATTAGATCAGGAAAGCTCTGAACGAAATGATGGTTTAATCCACTGATGGATTCAAAATCATAAGGGACTACTGGGAGGTGGTGGAAACTCTCGAAGGCTGGGCTTGTTTGGAGGAAGGAGGGCACTGGGGCTGTGCCCTTGAGGGACATAAGTTACCATGACCTCCTCCTATCTCTCTCTGCTTCCTGGCCACCATGATGCAAGCTGCTCTGTCTGCCATGCCCGCCCCACCATGATAACTGAAAATCCCTGAAACTGCAAATTAATCTTTCTTTGTTTCAAGTTTCTTTTTTCAGGCATTATACCACAGCATCAAGAAAGTTTGATTACAATAGGGAACAATAGCTATCTTTTAGAATTGTGAGGATTAAAACATACCAATGGTATATAATAAACCTACACCCAGTAAGAGCAGTGATGTTGATGGAGCAGGTACCAATAGTGATTCCGATTTTCCCATCTAAAGGTGGTCTCATTTCATGTGGATAATTACCTTCTTGGAATAATGTATATTTACAGAATGAATCAGTGTCACATATTGTTAGGTTCATACATTTATATTGTAGTAAGTGAATATCTCCTTATAAAGATATTTGTATACAATATTTCTGAATGTAAGAATGGCAAAATAGACAAAAAGTAATATGAATGATGTATATCTAAGAAAAAACAGATATGAACTAAAAAGGAAGGGAAGATTATTATCTGCCATATACTATTACCATAAAGAATGAAATTGTAGCAAGATGGTGCAATCTATAGGTTGAGGTAGACCTTTAAAGTTTTAATCCCCAATACCTCAGAGTATGAACTTTTTTGTTAAGAGGACCTTATAGATACAATAAGTTAAATTAACATAGGTTCAATAGGATAGGCTCTAATGCAAACAATTGTTGTCCTTATAAATAGAGGAAATTTGGAAACAGCCACATACACCTGGGGGAACATCACATGGAAACAAAGGCAAAGATCACAACCCAGGGGATTTCAAAGATTCAAGCAAACCACCCCAGAAAAAGAAAAGTATAATGGAGGAGAATCACTCACAACCCTCAGAATTTACCAACCGTGGCAACACCTTGATTTTGGAATTTTAGCATCCAGACCTGTGAGACAATAAATTCCTGGTGTTTAAGCTACGTGAATTGTGGTACTGTTAACAGGAGTCCTTGAAAACCAATATAATGGGCCAGCCAGGACTTACAGAAAGAGAAGTTACAGAGAATCAAATCTATGTCTCCTTGAACATGAAGACTGTGTATTTATTTTCCTTTTGTTGATGATGAAGAAGTAGTAAACCAACCAGAGACATTTAATGACCAGGACTTGATGGATATGAGTAGGGAGAGTAGAGACTCCAAAGTAAGTGTGGGGCATGCTAAAGAAGAGTATGAAGAAGCTAATTGTGTGTCAAGTCATCACATCTCTACCAGAGCACAGCTGATTGTAGACTTCAAGAAGAGAAGGCCTCCCACGAAAATGAAGATAAAGTAGTTGTTTGATTGAGACTAACTTATCTTTGAAAAAGATAGCCAAATGGATTTGGGAAGACTGAGAAATGGTATGGTAGAATTTTATTTAGTATTTCTGATCTGGGGTCATGTAGCAACACTTTGTCTGGGCAGGACTAACAGGGGAATTTGGGCACAGGTGGGTTGTCATCTGAGTTCCCTAAGAAGCAGGTACAATGATTCTAATACACGGGATGAAATGAGTTGAACAAAAATTCACCCCCAGTACTTAAGGCTGCTGTCCATATTTGACCTATCTACACATAGATTGAGAGCTCCCAACTGAACACACATTCTTAATAGATAATGGAGGGAGCAGTTCTAAGCTCAATCAAAATCCTTGCTGGGCTAGAAACTCATGGTGCACATCTTTAATCCCAGCAACTCCAGAGGCTGAGGCAGGAGGATCACAGGTTTAAAGCCACAGAGAGCTGGCACAACTTAGGGAGACCTTGTTTCAAAAAGTAATAATAATAATAAAGGAGTTGAGGTGGAGCTCAGTGCCTGAGTGCTCACTTAGCATGAGCGAGGCCTTGGGTTTAACACCTACTATTGAAAAAAAAAATCCTTGGTAGGGTTTTGTAATGTCCAATGCAATGTGTTACAAGCAGTTAGTTCCCTTTCTCAATCTGCATTTTGAGTAATTCATTTGGCGTCACACATAAACATCATTTTTATTTCATCATTAATTTATTATACTACCCAGTGGTCTGAAGCTTGGATTACTCTGATTATATTTTATTTGGGGGATACATTTGTTGATATTTGAGATGGAAAACATAATCAGGAGCTGAAAGGCTAAATTTATGTACCCAGCATTGTTGTCTCCTGGCTCTAGTAATGTGAACAGCTACTTCATTGTATTCTCCATAAAACACTGGAGCTTTTGCATTTTTCATGGGATTTGTCATGGGTTCATACATTGCATTTGACAATGACTCATCCATGTAGAGCTGAGAAACTACAATTGTAAAAATGGCCAACAAAAGGGGCCAGCAAAGATTTAATAAGGAAACAAGGAGTCAAATGAGCTTAAAATAAGCATACACCAAAAGACTCTAACACAGCCTTACTATGCACTCTATTTCACTTTTCTGCTTCAGTAATTTTTGATTAGATGCTGGTTATTACACGTGAAAATATGGCACATATCCAACTCCATAAACAAAGGTGCTTCTCAGATTTTAGCCATTTTGATCAGGTTAGTATGATGCCCACTGGCAGTGCAGTAGGGAAGGTCAATATTAAGTCTATTATGAACTAAATCTGGTTCCCACACTGCAGCTCAACTATTCAGAATCTGTATGGAACACCTGTTATTAGAACTTTAAGCCAGATAATAACCATTATGAATTCTGCTTTATACCTCTTATTTTATAAGCTAAAAAATGTACTTGAAGAACAATGTATCTTCTGCAAGAAGAAAATGCCTTTTGGAAGTCATACTTCTGTAAAACTGTTCTAATTTTGCAAACATTACTTAATGTCAAAAGAATTTAGGTTGGTGGAAAAAAACCCTGTATCCTATTTAGGTTAGTAATAAATCACTAACTGCATAGACAATATTTAACTTGTATATTACTCTTAAAGTAATAGCAGTAAGTGTTTTAGCTTATCTATAATGATTTGAATAGATAGTCTTTGGTTTTCACCTTAATTTACCTTGAGAACAAATAGAATATTAATATTATACCACATGTTTTCTTAAGCATATCTAAAGTACACCAGTATTTGAAGTTGCTTCTTTGGGGATATTTTGTCCTCTGATTATATAAACTGTGACTACATGCATTTTTCTCAACTTTTAATTTTGATAATTTCAGACAAAGCTGCAATAAGAGTAAAAAAAATTACTGTATGCTCAAAGTTCTCAACATTGCCCAAATTATAATTTGCTATACTTCCTCGATCCTTTATTTTTTATTTTTTATTTTTATTTCATTTTTTATTTTTTATTTTTTGGGGGTACTGTGGGTTGAACCCAGGGCCTCATGCTCTCATGCTTTGCAAGTGCTGTACCTCTGAGCTGTACCTCCAGCCCATTTTTTTATTTTTTTAATATTTGAGACAGGGCTTTGCTAAATTATGCAGACTGCCTCTGGCCTCAAACATGGGATTCTCCTGCCTCTGTCTCCCCACTCACTGGGATTATAGGCATGTGTCACCACACCCAGCTCCTCTATCATTTTCTTTGCCTCTCCCTCCAATACACACACACTTTTCCCCCCAAGACCAACTGAGACCAACTTTCAAACATGCTATTAATTTAATCTTAAATAATTTGCTGTATATTTATAAAAAAATAAGGACATTCTCTTCTATAACCGCAGTGAAACAAAATCTGGAAATAAGCATTCAGACATTACTATCATCTAAAGTCTTTATATATTTTCAGTTGCCCCAACAATGTCCTTTGGAGAAGTGCAAATCTGAAATATTCCATGCACTTGATATGGCTGTTTAATCTCCTGATATCTTGAGTAGGTCCTCAATTGTCCTTTCGTTTTCATGACCTTGGCACTTATAAATATTACACAGCAATTATGTTATAGAATTGTGCATTGTCTAATGTTTTCTTGTAATAAGATTCTTTCATTAAATTTATTTTTGTTATTAAGGTAATATTTCAACAGACATAATGTTAATCTGTCTCATTACTAGTCAAACCCATTCTGATAACTTGATTAAAGTTGTACCTACCAGATTTTTCCACTCTGAAATCTCTATTCTTCCCTCTTTAGGAAATAAGAATGCATCAATGAAGGAGATTGATATGATCTATTTTCTCATGGGATACAAATTTTCTCAAGGAGGGTAAACTATAAAAAAGAAAGGAGGAAAGAGAGGATAGTAAAAAAAGAGGAAATGAAGATGGGGCAGGAAGGACAAAGAAAACATACAATAAGTATACAGATAAATTCTAGTAGTAGTTCAGTATAGCTATAAAATAAAATACGGCCTTTGAAGCTGGATGCCTTAGTATATGCCTATAATCTCCCAACGTGGGAGGCTGAGGCAGGAGGGTTGGGAGTTTAAGGCCACAGGCAGCTTGTGCAACTCAGCGAAACTCTGCTTGAAATAAAAAGATAAAGAATGGGTTGGAGGGTGCAATTCAATTATAGAGTATTTGTCCAGCATGTGCAAAGCTCTGCATTTATCCCATCAATTCTTCAAATACATGCATGCATACATACACATATGCATGCATGCTACTGGTAGTAGAATATGGATACTTTACTTAAGGTAGGTGGAGCAAGACTTCTCTGAGTTGTTAAACACTTCTGTCAGAACAAAATAATGTGAAGGTTCCCAGCTATGTCAAAGTATTTCTTTGAGAACAGTAGTTTTGATAGAGGAAACAGAAAGCTCTACAGGCAGGAATGAGTAGGAGAGTTAAAATCAGATTGCTTGGGCAGGTTTCTGATCATATGAAGACTATGCAAGTCATAGCAATAAATTTGGATATTATTCTGAGAGCAAGCAGATGGAGGAAGTAATCTAGTTTTTTCTTGGATGATGAGCTTTAGGGTGTGGCAAGAGATAAAAAGGCCAGGCTGGTACCACCTACCATCTACATCTACCAAATCTCAACTACTGAAAATGTCACTTTATTAGTTCTAAGAGTCTGCCTACCTTTTTTTGGCATTTTCTAGTATTCAGAACATTAAATTATGAGGCACAGATTATGTATATATGGTATTTTATGGCATTAGTAATATCTGAAAATTTTAACCAAGCATATCTACAATTCATCAGAAATATTTTGTATTCTCTTTCAGGAAGTAATTCTCCCCTGTAAGTACTTTCTACAGAGAGAGAATTAAAAACTGTTTTCCAAAACATAAATTGTTTAATTTCATATTTTGTTAATTTGGCTGTACTAATTAAATTTGGAATAAAAGCCTTCTCTCAAATCATAATGCCACATTTAATTATATCATTGCATGGAGACTACACACAATAGAGCTGAAATACTATTTCAACCATGTTTTCAAAGAAGCTGACAACACTCTTCTAGACCCTCACAGCTTGCATGGCACAGTGCAATTTTAAAATCAATTTGATTCACACTTTGTTCTTGGGAAGGCCAGCTCTTTGTTTTCTGTCTTCTGATGATACACATAGTTCAGGTATAATGGGTGGAACACAAGAAATAATGAAGAATAATGGAAGTGTATCCCTTAAACTAGTATCACAACTCCTGTGGGAGAAACAGCAAAACAAAACAAGAAAAGCTCCTTTGAAAACTGGCTTTTTGGAAAAGAGCTTAGTAATAAAAATCAAAGTAAATATCATCTGGATATCTACCGTTAGGTTTAAATTCATTAAATTCCTTATAATTAAGTTATATATATTTTCAAATATTCCATTAAATGTTTCTTCAGCCTATTAAATCATCAAATGATAATTTAAATTTCTTAATCAATAAGAAAGGAATATCATAAAGTAGAAGACAGTATCACTATTATATAATATTATAGTCAAAACAATACAGAAATTATACATCCTTTGATAAAAAATGAATTCATGGTAACAGCAATAGTCTATGCCATTTTATTTTTAAATATTGTTTTCCTGTTAATAAAGATCTGCCTTGAAGACACAAATAAGTCATAGGTTAAGTAAGTGACAAATGATTTGCAAATTGCTTTGTAAAACTATTACTTCCATTAACTAGTATACCCAAAGACTTTGGATTACCAAAAGTATTTTCAAGGGCATATAACAAAAATAAGCCTGCATCCGTTCCACTGTGGCTTCCAATCCCCTCAGATCTTGGAAGCTAAGCAGGGTTGGGCCTGGTTAGTACTTGGATGGGAGACCATCTGGGAACACCAGGTGCTATAGGCTTAGGAGAAGGACCCGGCAACCCACTCCCAAAAATCAATCAGCCATTGAAAACCCTATGAATAGCACAGAAGCAGTAACAATACCATTTCGCCTATTGTACATAGGTTTGCTATGAGTCAGATACAGACTCGAGGACACCTAACATCACCACCACACACACACACACACACACACACATACACACACACACACAAAAAAAGTAGTATCTGCAGTTTATTTTTTATTTTTTCCTATGTGCTTTATTTTGTGGTACTGGTAGGGCCTTGAACATGCTAGACTACAACTCTACCACTGATTTAAATGTCCAGCCCTAAGTAATTTTAAATATAACTATGTTTTTGTTGTTTTGTTTTGTTAGGTGCTGTCGAGTCGAGTCCGACCCATAGCGACCCTCATAGGGTTTTCAATGGCAGACTGTTTCGGGATTGCCTTGGGAGTGGATTGCCAGGTTGTTCTCCCATTTTTGCAATGCTGGGAATTGAACTCAGGACCTCAGAGACTGCAGTGCAGAGCTCTACCAACTGAGCTAAATCCCAGCCCAAATATAACTATAGATATTTCCAAAATATTTCATTCATTTGATGTAATGTGTATTTATGGATAGATCTTTGTGTGTGGAACTTATGGGGGGTCAATCCAAGGCCTTCCTTATGCTTTATAAGCACTCAGTGACTAAACTGTACTGCCAGTCTCTTTTTTATTTTTTATATTGAGAGAGGGTCTCACTAAGTTACACAAGCTGCCTCCAGCCTTCAACTCCTGATCCTCCTGCCTCCGTCTCCTGACTCAGTGGGATTCAAGGTGGCACCACCACGCCAGACCAGGATAGATTTTTCTAATTTGAATTCAAGGTGATATAAGAAATTTGTGTTTACTTACTTATATAAAAAATTGTAAAAGCTGATATTCGAAGTCACTGAAGTTGAAAGTTCTAAGTTCTATTTCCTCCCCCTTAATATACTCTTCCTAAAATAAAGATGCAAAACTAGCAGATGGAGTAAAAGAGAAAGATGCATAAGTTTATTACATATATGACTTGTATAAATTGTATCTTCTCTTCCCTTGCCAACCAACAGAAAAGAGGTAATCTTTTCTCTGTTGAATGCTCAGTTGCAGCTGCATCTTCTCCTAAATTTTTGTGGTATCTCCCAGGTTCAAAGCAGTTTTTGTATTCTCAATTTATCATTAACTCTTCTATTTATGCATTTTTCTTATGCCACAACCCAAACGATTTTTGAAAGGGACATCTATTATTTAATGAATAATCTCATGAAACAATGTTCCCTTTTGTTTCTGAAGAGGATAATGTGCCCTTCACCACTGGTTTTTAGCTAAAAGTTATAAACAGAAATAGCAATAGAACTGCAATTTTCATATATCTACTCTGAAATTTCCTAGCTTCAAGCATGTGAAAAGTTTACTGTTCCTCTGTTACACACTTTTGCAAAAATCATTGTTAAAAACGGAAACATCATTCCCAACAAACGCTTTTAATGCAACATAAACACACACTGCAAACAATGATTTAAACTAATTTAAAAAACCAGACTATTAGCACTCTAGGATATTGCTAGTTCAATGAACTATCCCCAGATGGTAGGAGTACTCTTTGTGTTTGAAGTGGTTACAATAAAACATGGTCCACAGAGAATTAGTATGAATTATATATCTTAATATTATAACTTTAGCACCCATCTCTCTGCTGCCACCACGCAGTTTCAGCAAACAGCAATATAATTTTAAGGGATGAAAAGGAAAATAATCCAGTCAGAATGAACTCACAAGTTTAGTTCAAATGTATTCATTCTGCCCTTCCAGTAGCCATGTAAGGCAATGAGATATGAAGCTGAATAACATATGAGCCTTTACTAGAGGAATTTATGGTTAAAGACACAGATTATAAATAAATATTTTGTGACATGAGAATTAGTGGCATACACAAGGAACAGTAATATGTAATTACTATAATGTGGGCAAGATTTATTACATCTCTTTTGAACATAAAAGTTTCTCAGAAGTGGTGGCTGAGTGCCCATTCATTGAGTCATTCAATTAGCAAATACTGATGGAACACTGTTGTGAGGTATACTGAGCCACATCCCCAAAGGTATGTTCAAGTCCAAATCCTCAGTTACCTATAAAAGTAACCATTTTTGGAAAGAGATGAAATCATTTTAAGATGAGGTCATTAGAGTGGGTCATGATGCAGTATGACTGAAGTCCTCATAAGAAGGGGAAATCTGGGTACACACAGACTTTAGAGGGAATATTGTCATGTGAAAATGGTACCAAGGGTGCCAAAGTGTATATATATTTAAAGAGATGTTATTGACATGTCACATTTCAAAGTTGAATGGAATGGAATTATAGTAGCAATGCATAACATGACATTTGCTCAAAATATGGCATTAATCAAAGGAATGCTAGTACCACCATACAACAGATAGGACAGTCAGTATGTCGGAGACATGATTGTAGATTGAGAAGCTCAAGACCATCTTGAATTGGTATTTGAAATTCAAGAATGTTGTGGAAATCAATGACAATAGGGGCATGAGTATGCAATAGAACCTCTAGCACACATACCAACTGCACATGTTTGTGGTAAGTTTGAGATGTTTGGTACTGTGTGCGATGTGTACAAGGGAAGATCCGGGTGGCCTGGCACAGCAGTAAGTCTTGCTTGTTCTGCTGTGGTGTTGGAACAGTTAACACACTCACCACAAAGTCTACCAAACAATGTGTATGTGAGATAGGAGTTAGCAAAACAAGCATCTGATACACTCTTTTTTTTTATTATTGGAAATTTTTAATGTACACCTTAATGTGATTCATTCTGACATGCTTTTCATTGTGACATTTCCATATATGTATTTTGTTGTACATTACACATGTAAGTTCCCCCTTACCCTCTTGTACACTTCCTCTCCCCGTCCCACCCCCGACAAAAAGTTCTCTTCCATTTGCATGTCTTTTATGATAATATTTTTCTATATATCTTGGGTTCTAATTATGTTTAAGATCAAAACTTTTTCTGTAGTGAACTTTCTTTTTACATTGTCAGTACATGAATTTTCTAGCCCATCTATATTAATACCATTCTTTGGTATTATTGGTGTTATTATAATTATTTCCAGGACTATTAAAGTTGGGCTGTTCACCCTGAGGTCACCCCCTCCCCCATTCCTCATTCCTACTTATTCCTCCTTTCCCCATCCTCTCCCAGGATTTCCTCCTTTTGCTAGATCTCTCCTTCCTACTTTTGTGTTCCCCAAATTGTCCCTTCTCCACTAGGTCGACTTTAACTTTTTTTTTTTAATTTTTTTATTATGTTCCGACCTCCACATAGAATATTTTCCTTCTTATAATTTTGATTCAGCTCCCACATATAAGTGAGAACCTGTGGTATTTCTCTTTCTGAGCTTGTGTTCCTTCACTTAAAATAATTTTCTCCAATTTCTTCCATTTTGCTGCAAATGGCATTATTTCTTTTTTTTTATTGCTAAGTAGTATTCCATTGTGTATATGGACCATAGTTTTTTTAACTCATTCATCTGTTGATGGGCACTTTGGATGGTTCCATATCCTTGCTATTGTGGAAAGTGCTGCACTGAACATGGAGGTGTAGGTGTCTCTGTGGTATGATGACACATCACCCTCAGGGTAAATTCCCAATAGTGTTATAGCTGGGTCATATGGTAGATCTATTTTTAGTTTTTTAAGATACCTCCATATTGATTTCCAAAGTGGTTGGACTAATTTACAGCTCCACCAGCAGTGTAAGAGTGTTCCCTTTTCTCCACAACCTCACCAGCATTTGTTATTTGTTTTATTGATCTTGGCCATTCTTACTGGAGTAACTCAGAGTTGTTTTAATTTGCATTTCCCTAATAGCTAGGGATATTGAGCATTTTCTCATGTGTTTCATGGCTTTATGGACCTCTTCATGTAAAATCTCTCTGTTCAGTTCCTTTGCCCATTTGTGTATTGGGTTGTTTTCTTGAGTATTTTTTTTTCAAAATGCAAAACTTTTTATATATATTATATATAGTATATATTATATAATTTATATATTATATAATATGTATTATATAATACATAATATACACATTATATTATATATAATATATTATATATTATATATAATATAGTATATATTATATAATAATTACATATAATTTTATATACATATTTAAAGTATATAAAATATGTTGTTGTTGTTGTTGTTGTTAGGTGCCATCGAGTTGTGTTTGACTCATAGTGACCCTTATGGGGTTTTCAATGATTGATTGTTTCAGGATTGCCTCAGGAATGGATTGCCACATCCTTCTCCCATTTTTGTGGTTCTGGGAATTGAATTCAGGACCTCAGAGACTGCAGAGTGACACTCTACTATCTGAGCTAAATCCCAGCCTCCATATAAAATATAATATATTGTATATTTTTTGTTGTTGTCAGGTGCCATCAAGTTGCATATGACTCATAGCAACCCTAAGTACAGCAGAATGAAACACTACCCAACACTGTGCTATCCACATGATCTTTTTATGTTTGTGCCCTGTGTTGCAGCTACTATGTTTCCTCTCCTCTTGAGTTGTACCACATCAGCAAAAGGAGGTCCTGGGGCTTAACTCCATTCACATCTTAAGGTCGACTCTACATCAAGGAGGCAACTCTTCTCCCATCATCTTTTGAATGTCTTCCAGCCTGGGGGGGGGCTCATTTTCCAGCATTATATTTGACAGTGCTTCTACACTATTCATAGGGTTTTCAATGGCTAATTTTTTCTGGGGTGGGTTGCCAGGTACTTTTGGCAAGGCTGTCTTAGTCTGGAAGCAGAGCTGAAACCTTTCCACCATGACTGGCCCTGCTGGCATCTGAGATACTGGTGGCATAGCTTACGGCATCACAGCAGCACTCAAGCCTCCACAGCATGATAAGCTGACAGACGTGTGGGGATGAATATATGTTATATAATATACACTTATATTTTTATATATTTATTTATGTATTTAAGAGTATTGTTTAAGGCAGTATGCTGGTGAAAAGGCAATATCATGTAAGGCTACATGCTGGTAAAAAGAAAAATCCTTGAAAATAGGGGAAAGGTAAAAGTCCTTCTGTTTAGAACTAAGGATGATGGTAACATGTACAGAAAAATGGTAGGTTATTCCTGATGTGTGAGTCTAAGACAAATCAACATGTGGGAGCTGTTTGAAATGCTAGGCTAAAACTATGGAAGGTCTGAGTTCTATTTGGGCTTCACAGCCAAAAGAGACTTCTGAAAAGAAGCTACTTTTAATCCTCCTTGGCTTGGCATTTGCAGTTAAACCTTAAGATTTGTTTCTGACAAACTCATGACTTCCCAAACTACTGTACTAAAAAAGCCATTAAAATAAGCATAATGAATATGACTCTTCCTGGCATTCTGTGACACTAAATCTAAACAATAAGAAAATTTTGCCTCCTTCTTCCCCTCTCCAAGTTAATTTAATGGGTGGATTTAGGTGCTCTGAGTAAGAAGTGACTGAAGGTGGCCAGACAAGAACTCAGATGGGTGCATGCTGTTGCTGTACTACAATGACCTTCTTCAGGAACTCGCCTCTGCCCTGTAGCAGGTCAGTCAATACACAGGGGTCTATGTTTAGGTTTGTATTGTCTAATGTTTCATTATAAATAATGCTAATAAAATGTAAACAGCACAACTTCATGAGTATGTTCAAAAAACGGGTAGACAAAAAAGCTACTTGTTGTTGTTGTTAGTTGCTGTCGAGTCGGTATCCGACTCATAGCGACCCTCTGTACAACAGGGGAAACAATATTGTCAGTGCTTCTCTGCTGTTCATAGGGTTTTCAATGGCAGATTGATTTTTGGGAGGGGGTTGCCAGGTCCTTCTCCCAAGCCTACAGTTTCTGGTGTTCCCAGGCGGTCTCCCATCCAGGTACTAACCAGGCCCGACCCTGCTTAGCTTCCGAGATCTGACGGGATCAGATGCCACAGGGCTATGGCTGCAGGCTAAAGTGTTGCCCAGGCTGTCCTCAAATTCGCAATCCTCCTGCCTCATCCTCCACAGCAAGTTGATTACCGGCGTGCGCCACCACGACCGGTAAAAAAATAAATAAATAAAAATTTAAAAAAAATTTAAAAAGCTACTAGAATAGCTAAAATAAAATATACTAATAATACCAAATTCTGGTAATAATGCAAACAGACTAGATCACTCATGTAATACTGCAGAGAATGTAAAAAGGTAGGTCACTATAGAAAAAAGTTTGGATTTATGTCAAAATTTGGGATTCACCTATATAGATAAATATTCTCACAAAAAGACATGCAAGTAGAAAGGGGGAGTTTTGGGGGGAGTAAGGATGGGAGAGGAGGGTCATGAGAGGGTAATGGGGAAATTACGTGAGCAATGTACAATGACATGAATATATGGAAATGTCACAATGAGACCCATTAAGTTGTACATTAAAAATTAATGATAAAAAATTAAATGAATAAATAAATATGCTAATAACTATACTGGGTTATGTTTATCGAGTCCTTATCATGCATGCACCAGGCTCCATACTGTAAGCTTAATACATGAGCTTACTTGACCCTCTCAATAACCACATAAAGCAGGCCATACTCAAATCTCATTTTCTAGACAAGAATCTTCTTTAAAAGATACAAACCTTTTTCAAAGGGTAAATTAAAGATCTGAATGCTTTAAATGATGAAGCTCTTATGGTCAATCATAGGTATCAAAAGGCACACATATCCATGTTTGTGTACAGAGAGAGAGTAAAGGCGGGGGAGGGAGATGACTAAAGTATATTTAAATTCACAGGCTCTTGACAAAATTCTCTACAGTCAACATCCAGATTAATCTCTATGTGAGATTATTACCTGGTACAGTTTACCTAACCCTTGAAGACCTCAGTTTTTCAATTGTAACATGAGAAAAGAAATAGAATCTACTCAGAGGATTATGGAAGGATTAAAACAATTTTTATAGGACACAATGCATAGAAAGCATTTCTTGCACTCTTTACCTATCACTATTCTCATTATAAATTGTTACTCACTATGGCAGGGACTAAAAGTTAGGACAAATACAAGGCAGATATATTACAAAGAAGATTCACATGCTGGGTAGGTAATTGGATAAGATTATCATTATCCGGTGAGTTAGGATCTGTGTTCATAAAAGTCAGAGAAATGCTACATAGTATATTGCCTTCTCGAATTTTCAAAATTAATCCTAGGCATATTAAGAGTTCCACTGGTCAATGAAGCTGCTTATCTTGCTTTTAGCCTAGCATTTTTCAGCTTCATAAACCCTTCTTGCACTTTATCCTCAAATTTAACTCATAGCCTTGATGTTACTTAATACATACCATAGAAATGCCTACTCTGGAAGCAAAGGGAAACATCCCTTATTTTCACCAAATGCAGTAGTAAGTCAGACTCAAATACCCAATCACTTAAAGGAGAAGTGGACAATAAGCCTTTCGGGGACTAGGGAGTATTTCTTAGAAAGTATTCCTGTTTTACTGATTATATGAAAAATGCCTGCAGTGAGCAATCTAAATTGAGACTAACAGATCACGATAGGACAAAAACTTCGGAAAAGAAGGTTGAAGCATTGTTAGTAATTTTTGCAGTAGTTTTTTTTAATAGAAAGCTGTAGAATCTTCCAGGTTAAACACACCTCTAGCTTATATCACAGAGCCATTATCTTATGTTCATAGGCAAATCAAAATTATTTTCTATGAGTGAAATACTTCATGTCCTTGTACTGTTTTTGGCATAAGGCTTAGAAAAAATAATAGTTTTGCTAGTTTTTAATTTTATTTTTAAAATTTTACTCAAGTCTAAAGAGATAATTTGTTCTTAGAACCTGCCCCTTGTTAGAAACAGAAACATTTCACAACACTGGCAAAAGATATTATAGTATAGGATGTTTTCTGAATATGTTCAATAAGTTAAATATATTTTTCAAAATATGCATTATTTCATAATAAATATAGGATTTCTTTATGTATATAATCACAATGGTACCCCAATCAAAAAGTCTTTGTTGAAGAATGGAGATGATTTACAAATCATGTACAAATACTTATTTTAACTTGGAAAAATATCTATCTCTAAATTTCCACATTAGCCTACAGACTTGGGAAGAAGAAACTACCTTGTCATACATGTCAGAAATGTTCCTAAGTATTTCCACATATTGTATGTAACACGGTTTTCATATTAACACTATGACATCAGATTTATCAGTGCCACATTATAGAAGGAAAAGGTGCATCTCAAAAGAGTTTATTTAAGTCATGATGCCAACTTCTCCCAATTAGTGAAATCTAAGTAAGATGCATAAGTGAAAAGGATCAAACTTGATCTTCTGGTTCCCATGTGTACTGTTCTGTACACTGTTGTGCAGAGAGATGTAGGACAGGATACAAACCAAAGCAAATATCAGGGCCTGTCTTTTGCTAGAAAAGAATAAAGAAGGGAAAAAATTTAATTTTGTATTAAATTTTTCTTATATCCTGTCACCACAACATAGTAGAAAGTACAGTGTTGAATTGAGAAGGTAGAAAAACATGTATGATGAACAAGGAGCCAATCAATTGTTAATCAATGCATTTAGAAATTATACATTAGCATTTTGGAAGCAAGAGAGAACTGTCTGTCTGCCCTTCTCTGTAGGACACCCATTTTACAGATGAGGCTACTATATTATTCAATCTTATATCAAATAGAGTAAGAAAAAGAAAAAAAAACCCAAAATGCAAAATTGGCAAGTCTAACCTGGATATACTTAACATTGGCAATAGTTGATACAATAAATGACCATGGTAAATTGCCCATTTTTGGAGACTTCTTTAGTTACTAAGGGAGAGTATTTACCTCATTTGCAGATGTTGTAATTCAGATAAGCCAATAAAATTTGCAAAATGTTTGGAAAATATAGGCTGCTGCAAGCGTGGTCAATGTCTCTATGACTCAAATTAATACGAAATCTCACCTGCCCCACAGAGCTATATAAATGTAAAATAGACTCATTTCATTTTCTTCAACTATTTCCTGCTTCCAGTCTGTAACTTCTCATGTTAGTACTCTAATATTTTATCTAAATGACTTAAAGAATCAAAAGAGAAAAACAGATGCCCAGGACTGACAAATGCAGATGCAAAGCTTAATGTCGCCATCAGGTCTGAGATAGATAGGCAGTATCCAAATTTTACATACAAAAGAAGGGCTGCTTTGGGAAACTCTCATACCATTTCCCTTAACTTCTATAAAGACACTAGGGACTGTGGAAAGAAAATGACATTTTTATTTCAGATGATCAGCATTTCTTTCACATCTTACACCAAGGGACATCATAACAAAGTTCACACCCAAACTCTATGATGGTGATGCTCTTATAACCCCAAAATTTTAAGCTGATGAGCAAACTGTAGCTTTGAGACATTATATAGCATTTACAAAGTCGCAAATCCTAGTAGTGACTGCAGGCTCAAACTCCTGCAATCTGATTTCAAAAATAAGATGTAAATATATGATATTCCCTACTCCTCAACATATTTTACAAACAGTCATCATATTCTCTTTCTTGGTCTTTACACTAACAAGATAGTTAAGTAAAAAGCCTCAAAGACAACTCTGATACTCTAGGTGCAACTTTGTCAAATTTCATATTAGGATGATTCCAAGGTCAACCACAGTAATAAAATTAACTGTCCAAGGTACCATCAGAAATTAGTAGCAATAGTAGGAACAGAACACAGAAATTGTAATTTTCTGATTTTTTACTTCTATAATAGGTAAAGCTGCATGGTTCTTCAAAAACCTGACCCATGTTGATATTGGTAAAAGATAGGTATGAAGGAAAGAAAGGAAAAGGAAAGGAAAGCAAAGAAAAAAACAGTCTGTATGATGTGATTATTAGGGAAACCTGCCACAGTCCTTCTTAAGCTGCTTGAGTTGTTATTCCATGATCCTACTTAAGTGATCATATACTACATGCCTATAGTATAAGAAAACATGGTAGGCAATGAATGAGGAGCACAAGAAACATAAGCGCCGTATCTGTCCTTGTTTAACCTCCATTGGAATGAAAAGGAAAACTGGTAATTTATGACTCTTGAATTAATAAAAATGCCTTACTTTGAAAGCTTATGTAATATAGTATAACCTTTCGATTCCCCTAATACCAATAATTAAGAGATGCATGTGTACAAAACATTCACCAATAATGATACAAAATTTCCTGTTACTACAGATGATGGATGGGAGAAGGACAGGGCAATCCACTCCTGAAGCAATCCTGAAACAATCAGCCATTGAAAACTCTATGAGAGTCACTGAATCAGACATGACTCAATGGCACCTAACGACAACAGATGAAGGGAATTGGGGGGGATAATATTGTCACTACCAGAATTATTACTATCCTTCTCTAAAAGAATGAAACAACAACAAAAACAAAAAGCTGAACCTGAAGTCTAAATTTCCGAACATGTGTTAGGTGAATTATGAGTCTCATTTTTCTCATGGAAGACTAATTAGCTAGTTCCTAGAAGCACGATGGGAAGGTCCTTGGAATAAGGAAATATTAACTTAGCACCTGTTCCAATGTCTAGCAAATAGGTTGCTCTCCAAACATGTTGAATTAAAAAAAAAAAAAAACATAATGAGTATGGCTGTGATTGCTACCTGTCCACCAAAATCCATTTTTCCTCTTTTCTAAGACACTAAGCTAGACTTCACCTGCAGCCATAGCATTGTGGTGTCCGATCCCATCAGATCTCAGAACCTAAGCAGTGTTGGGCCTAGTTAGTACTTGAATGGGAGACTGCCTGAGAACACCAAGTGCTGTAGGCTTGGGAGAAGGACCTGGCAACTCACTCCCCAAAATCAACCTTCCATTAAAAATCCTATGAATAGCAGAGAAGCACTGACAATCATGTTTTGCCTGTTGTACATAGGGTCACTATGAGTTGGACACCGACTGGGCACCTAACAATCACAGCAAGCTAGGCTTCAATCCCCAGGCTCTCTGAATGGCTAAAATGGCCATGTAATGCCTAGCAAACCAATGTGAATAGAAGGGAGGGGTGTCACATGCAGAACTGTCCCCCATCCACAAAAACCCTCACAAGTTGCTCCATCTTCTTTCCCACAACATACTGAATAAAACTGTGATGTCCATTGCCATTGGAGAAGGCGTATGTGGAAGAGACAGAAACGTCATCTTCCTGGACCCCTAAGGAATTGTACATGTGTTGACCACCTCCCTTTCCCATTCCTGGACATCCATCTAGGACATTTATAAATTTAATAAATAAACTTCTATTTTATTGAACTGCTGAGTTTTGAGTCCATTTGCTATATCTATTTACCTTAAAATATAAGACCACGGATATTCATATAATGCAAACCCCAAAGAACATTGTGGTACTTAGATTTTCCACTACATATATTCCAAGTAATGAAAGACCCAGCAACTACTCCATTTCATAGATCAGTTTATAAACAATGATGTGTAGCTCCGGCTATTAGCTCAGTGGTAGAACACTTGCCTAGCATGCATAAGGCCCTGGGTTTGATCCTCAATCCCTTAAAAAATGACATGAAAACAGTTGATAGAAACTCATCTTTCCACTGAACTATTCTTTATGAAAAAGAAAGTTTTAGATATGTATTCTATTTGCTTTTTAAAGTATTTTATGCAAACAAATATTTCAGACAGCTTCAGTTTTATTGACTTTTTCTAGGGAAATTCTCTTATATTTTTATGATGAAACTCATATCTACAATCAGAGCATTAGTGTGTAAGGAGGATGAAACCTGTCTGACCATTCCTGTGATGGTACCACAGTGCCATACAGAAAATCTTTCACAGGGTACAGAGGCAACACATCCCTTAGTGGCTGGGCAACATGAGTATGGATGAGGGAAATAAAGACTGAAGTTTGCATGTATGGCCTATTATTCTATTAGTACTCTGTATAACAAAGCACTACTAAATATGCAAATTAAAGATAGCATTCTATGTAGCCATTTTGCTTCCTGTAAGAAAATGGAGCTAATGAAAACACTAATAACATTTTCATGTTACCTAATAATAATAATAATTGGGTATGTTGTTGTTGTTGTTGTTGTTGCTATTTTTAGGTGCCACCAAGTAGGGTCCAATTCATAGCAACCCAATACAATAGAATGAAACACTCCCCAACACTGTGTCATGCCTAGCACTATGTTAGTGCTTCTCTGCTCCTCATGGGATTTGATGGCTGATTGTTTTTATAGTAAGCTGTCAAGTCTTTCTCCCGTTTTTGTGGTTCTGGGGTTGGAACCCAGTGTTTCAGAGCATGCACAGGAAGCACTCTACCAAATGCACTAACCCCCAACCCCAATCACCGGGTATAGCATCTGGAAAATTAGAATGAAGAGAGCTATTAGTCATTTTCTTTGTGTTAATTCAACTGGTGCTTAATATTCTGTCAGATGTGCCCAGTGATGAATAATGAGTCAATGCATGGTCAGTACACACCCAAGGTGAAAAGAGAAAGAAAATATCAAAAGTGCAAATATAATGGCTTGTTACATGCTAAGCATACAATTTCTTACGAATGCTCTCCTTGACAAAAATACACAAAAGAAATAAAACATGAAAATTGAGAAAGGGAATCCTCAAGTTAGAAAGTGCTGAAAGTTAGTGACAAGTGTGGACTGTACTTATTACATCCAAAACATTTATTTTTATCTAAGATCAGCTGATGACACACAAACAGTTCAAAGTCCACTTCAAACATCACTCCATGAAAGCTTTGCATTGCTCACACCTGCTCTTGCCTCCAAAGAAAATCTTTTGAGGGCTTCCCTAATTCTTGGCTCTTACCATAAAGTACATCATCATAACCACTCATACTGTGCATGAACTAGGAACATTAAACAAGTAAACATTTTGATTTGGATAAGGGAATAAATATTATTATTATTCTATGCTACTTTGATTAAATAATTCTACAAGAACAGAGGAAAAAAAACAGTACAGTCAATCATTTGCTATTTGCTGCATGGATTACTGTTATCTTTAAATTAATAGCGGAGTCCCAAAACACAGTCTTGGGACTACATGACTTTTTTTAGCTGTTAGCACACTACTGTCACACAGTAACAAAATTGTAGGTATCCATCTCATATTTCTTCCTTTCATGAGCAGTAGGACATAACTTTCCTGTCAGGTACTTCAATAAATGTCAAAATAAGAAAGGAAAAAATATTCGAAATATTAAACTGAATGCAAACAGCAGAGGTTTTATAGAACTAGCTGTTCTTTTTTTCTTCTTCTTTGTTTTCCTTTTCTTTCTTGTAACTGATGTGCATCAGGCTGACATAAAAGGAGCCAGTTGGTGCTGGACTCGGTGGTACATGTCTATAATTCCAGAGACTTGGGAGGCAGAGGCAGGAGGATGGCCAGTTCAAGGCCAGAGGCAGTCTGCATAATTTAGAGAGACTGTCTCAAAAAAGTTAAAAAATGGGGGGGGGAGGTGCAGCTCTGTGGTATAGCACTTGCAAAGCATGCAAGTGCAAGGCCCTGGGCTCAACCTCCAGTACCAGACAAAAACAAACAACAACAAAAAGAGGTTGAATATGTGGACTAAAACCAAGACATTTACCATTTCCAAGCAATTGAGAGATATGGATGATTCTTGCTGCTACTGTGTTAGATTTTTATCATGTGTCCTCTCATTTTATGAAATGTGGACAGGCACATAAACCTGGTGACACTTGATGATATAAAAGCAATGACTGAAGACTGATAAACAAGAAAGGAAAGAACAATTGTTTTAGTTTGAAGATGTTCAGAACAGGGCAGGCCCCTGGGAAGGTGAGTTGAATTTTGCCCTGGCCACTGTGCCTTTCAGAAATTGGCTGGAGCTTTGTGTTTAGGTGAACACCTGCCTCCTCTATCTCTAGAAAGAGCAGAGTAGGATCTGCAACTTAACTGATATACCTAGGTGGCCTTTTTCACTAGAGAAGCTGAGGCTGCCATATTATGTAGTATTGAAAGTCCCCGAAGAGAAGAAGGGCACTGTAATATCGTTTCAATCTTCAAAATGAGTCATCTCCTTCAGTTGTAGAGGAAAGTGACTTAAAAATAAAGAAGAAAGAAAAAGAAAAAAGGTTGAGTAAAATGGTGAGATGACCTGTGACATACGAAAGAAAATAGAAACAGCATGGCACTTTGGTAAATTTGACGTTTGTTTATAAATCACTTCTCTAACAGATACACTCAGAAAAATCTCTACATAGCAAGTTCTGTTTTGTTGCAAAGTCATGTAATATATTTAGAAATACCATTAATTTCATAATTAATATGCTATCTAATTAGCCTTTTTAGACAGGAGCAGATGTGTGCAATAATGTTTTAAGACACCACATTACATGTATATAGTCAGACAGACTTGTCATGGTTTTAAGGCATCTTACTCAATGCAGCAAAAGTTAACACATTGTAAATTTACTAAAGATTATGTGATGAAGTGCTAAATTATATCTAAATATAGAAATAGCATTTCCAAACTCATCTTTTTTCCCATTTAATCAATATTTCAACCAATGACACTTTATTAGTATTGCAGAGTATGAAAAATGTGATCTTTCAACATGAAATAAAAATTTAAACATTCATTTATATTTTCTGTATTTATGATACTTTTGGTGTTCAAGGCTTCTTAATTTCCTCATGGTCAATTGTGTTTAATGACTAAAAATAAATATTTTATTGAATCTAATAATTATTTCTCATTGGAAGTGTAGCCTTTTTCTTTCTAATAAGCCTTGCTATGTTAGGGAGACCCATCAGGGATGTCTGATGTTCTTACTTTACACACACACCAAAGACTAGAGATTTTTAGTTATAGGATAATGCAATAGATCATGGAATACCTACTCTGTGATTACAGATTATTCATTAGCAATCTAATGATAGAAATATCATTTTTAATATCTGAATAGAAACATCAGACTGGACATCAATGGAAAAGAACAACTATGCTTTCTAGCTATCAAAGTGAAATTGAATTTAAAATCATGGAAGTGAACTTAATTATAGTATGATTTCATGGGAGCTGGCTGATCTTCCCTGAATGGACTATCTGTCCTATTTGAAGCTCTATCTGAGATCCAGGGATGGGTCATTTTGGACTACCTCCATAAATCAATTTATTCTCTGAGCTATGGACAGAAAATGGTAAATAAATGTTCATGAAGAATATTTTTCCTTTTTTTTTTTGTTATTTTTTCCTAGGGGGTCTATTTTCTTTTCTTAGTTAGAAAGGCACTTGCATTACAAAAGAACCCTTTCCTTTAGGGGTTCTAAAATAGAGCTGCTTAATTATTCCTGCCACACAACCTAAAGAACAAAAGTTCTCCTAATCATAGCAAAGAAATCATTATTATTGATTAAAATGTCATTTCAGTCAGAGATCAGGAACCCCCAAAAAGATCATTTTTGCTTTTCAAATTAACCATAGAAAGTTTAAACTGTAAGTGAAATGCCATTCTGTGCCGTTGCAGTGAATTTCCAATAATAGTATCTACTTTATGCTGGTTCAAAAACATTGCTTTAATGAGGATGACCTTTAAAGAGCTTTTCTACAACTGAAATTCCTTAAAATGCTTCTACACACTATATCCTCATGTAATCTATGATTATAAAAGCTTTAAAATCATAACATATTTGTTTTATATACCAAACATTATTTTTATCACTTCTGCCAAAACACCAAAGTTCTATTTATTTATTATTAAGACATCTGTCCTAGAAGAAGTGCAACCACAGTGCTCCTTGCAAGCAAGGATGTCTAGACTGCATCTTACATATTTTGGACATGTTGTCAAGAGGGACCAATCCCTAGAGAAGGACATCATGTTTGGGAGAGTAGCAGGTCAACAAAGAACAGGAAGACCCTCACCTAGATGGACTGAAGGTGTCTGCAACAAGGGCTTAAACAGAAAAAAGACCATGTGCTTGGCACAGAATCAGGGAGTGTTTCATTCTGTTTTACACAGGGTCACTGTGAGTCTGACCCAACTTGATGGCACCTAACAAAAAGAGATTTCAAGTTTTAATACATACTTACACCGACTGAAAATTTGCCTAATGCAAAAAACTGGATTCTTGGGTGGAGTTGAAAGGTGGACAAAAACAGAACTAGCATCAAGATCCCAAGTGAACACCAAGCAATCTGTGTCCACTTTAATGATTGTTTAGCATATAATCAAAACGTGCATACTTGTCTCATTTTCACATTGGCTTTCAATGTTTAAAATATACATACTTTATTCTGTTACCACACTCCTGGAAAGTAGAGTATAGAGGTCCTCCATTTTATAGATGAGGAAATAGACCCAGGCAGACAAATAATTTCATTCATATCTTGGTCTTTGTCCATGATTCTCAGGGAGTAAAATTGTCCTCAAGCCATGTAGGGCCAAAGTCATAACTTGACAGCTTTTCTGAGGTTCAATAAAGAGCAACATTGCTTCCTGCATCTGTCATCACTGAATGAACCTTCAAGAGTAATTGATCAGCCAGCCTTCTTCCCTACCTTCAAAATGATGGAGTAGGAAGAATAAAAAATGAAATGACTTTCCCAAAGTCAAACCATTTATCAGAGCCCACCTGACCCTAGACTGAGTATCTTCTGGCTCCCACTCTTTTGCACTTTCCACCATCTCCTGCCTGTTTTCTGTCTTCAGAATTTAGGAGATAAACATATCAGACCAGGCTCTGAAAGCCAAGTAGCCAGCCCTAGAAGACAATGTATTTACTTTGGAAATTTTTCATTCACTTTATAATTCACGCTTTCCCAAAGACACCAGGGATTGGAACTTGGGGTCAAATTTAAACTATGTCCCTGATTCAGTTTTTGAAGCATGACAACACTATATACATGAACATAATCACCTTTATGGAATGTGAAACATCCTATGATAAACAAAGAAGAACATACAAGTTGTATTTTATTGCCCTTCAGATTTTGTATTCTATCATATACATTGTCTAGCTACAATGTTCAGTATTTAAGTTGATCTATTACATGAAAGCATCATTTTCAAAACTCTTCAATTATCATATTTTTCTGCTTTCAGTGAGCATTAAAAATCATTTATGTCTTCTCCATAATACTGCCTCTGTCTTTTATATTTTAAGCCTTTGAAGCATATGTCCTCAATAAAAATAAATAAATAAACAAGGCTACTGCAAGAGTTTGTCATTACTTACCCCTGGGGTGTAAGAAAAGATTATTGTGAGAATGATCTTATTTATGCAACTTCCATAAGTCCTTATTACCATGGACTATAACATCATTTATATGAAAAGTTTAATGATTGTTTATTTAAATGAGATAAAAGTGTTCCGCATGTAAACCAAACAGCATAAAGTAATCCGATGCTAGTTTTAATTTCTCCACTGAAAATATATTTGTACACTTACATAATAAGGCCAGCTGCTGTGTTGTAAATATTACAGCTACATGAACTTCATTATTTAACATATTCCTCAATCATTACCTGCCAAAGGAAATTATTTAATGGAAATCACATCAGCATCACTTTAGCTTTGAGTTTCTATCAGGACTAGAGGGAAAATTTTAACAGACATGTTGTTGTTATTGTTAGGTGCTGTCGAGTCGGTATCCGACTCATAGTGACCCTCTTAGGGTTTTCAATGGCTGACTGTTTTGGGATTGCCTCGGGAGTGGATTGCCAGGCCCTTCTCCCATTTTTGTGGTGCTGGGAATTGAACTCGGGACCTCAGAGACTGCAGCGCTGCGCTCTACCAACTGAGCTAAATCCCAGCCCTTAATAGACATATGAACACTAAAATTATTCCAGGTCCTTTTCATAATTCAGTCATTCATTCAATGACTATGTATTGAACAAATTATATATTTGTAAATGACTGATGTACAAGGTACTAGGAAACTAAAATTAATTAGTAACAAACATAAAAGTGATCATTATTCAACAAGTATTTATCGAGAGCCTACTATGTTTAACCCCCACATGTCTGTCAACTTGTCATAGTGTGGGGGTTTGTGTGTTACAGTGATGCTGAAATCTTTGTTGCTGTCAGGTGCCCTTGAGTCAGGTCCAACTCATAGCAACCCTCATTGGGTTTTCAATGGCTGATTGCTTCAGAATTGCTTCAGGAGTGGATTGCCAAGTCTTTCTCCTATCTTTGCAGTGCTGAGGATTGAACCTGCGTCTTCAGAGAGTGCAGTGTGGCATTCTACCAACTGAGCTAAACTCTGGCCCTGATGAAAGCTATGCTGCTGGTATTAGATACCAGCAGGGCCATCTGTGGTAGACAGGTTTCAGCTGAGATTCTAGACAAAGACAGACTAGGGAGAAGGACCCAGCAGCTCACTTCTGAAACAATTAATCGTTGAAAACCCTATGAATGGCAGAGAAGCATTGTCAAATGTAGTGCCAGAAAATGAGACTCCAGGCTAGAAGGCATTCAAGAAATGACTGGGGAAGAGCTGTCCCCTCAAAGTAGAGTTGACCTTAATGACAAGAACCGAGTAAAGTCCCTGGGACTTCCTTTTGCTGGTGTAACACAACTCCAAATGAGAAGAAACGCAATAGATGCAACAACAGGCTCCAACATAAAAAGAGTGTGTGCATGGCAGAGTTTTCAGTCATGTTTCATTCTGTTGTACTTAGGGTAGCCATGATCTGGACCTGACTCAACAGCACCCGACAACAACTATGTTCAAGGCATTATTATAGACACTTCAGTTACACCATTGAATTATATGAACAAAATCTGTGATCACAAAGGTTTATATTCTAGGATGTTGAGACAGATAAAATAAGTGCTAGAAGAAAAAAAAAATCTGGAGAAAGATAAAAGGGATCCAGAGCATTGGAGCTGGGTGCTATGGTTTTAACTAGGTGTTAAGGACACTATTTTTTGAAAGCCCATATTTGAAGAGAATTTTAAAAAGGTAATGAATGCTTTTAAGTGCTACAAAAGAGACTTGAGTGGTATGCAGTGATGTGAGAGCCCTGGAAAGGATGCTAGTCTTTACCTCAATTGCAGTGGGAAGCTAATCACATGACCTATCAAGATTAACTCAGATTTCTGGCTGCCTTGACAAGATGAATGGTGGGATTGTTCACTGAGTTAAGACTAGAAAAGACTAGAAGCTAGCTCTTTGGGTATCAATCCCTTGTTCCATGAATGCAGTATAAAAATAAGGAAGACATCAGCAATCGCTCTAAATATTCTCCCACTTCCACCTTTAAATTAAACCCAAACACAACTAGGGCCACTTCAATTTGAATCCTCACTTAACCTAAATATGAAATCATGAAATTCTCAGGTAACTCAATAACTTTACTATATTTAAGAAAGAATTTAAATCATGCTTTTCAAGTGGAAGAGAGTCAATCTTGGTATCATCACTGGATTGGTAGGTCTTGAAAGACACATGCCTAATCTTCCATACAATCAAACAGGTGGGAGATCTGGCAGTTAATGTGAGAAAATGATATTCACCTTTTGATGGAGAAAACTTAGGATATATGTCTAAAGTTCTAGGACTTTTTAAATCTATGACAAAAGTACAATACTAATAAATAAATAGCTCATTTACTTACAAAAAGGTCCCCAAAGATATCTATCCTTGAAGTTACTACCATATTTAGAATAAGAAAATCATTCCATAAACTACAAAACTACTTTCCCTGATGAAAAATATACAAATGTATTCAAATCAAATTGTCTCATTAAGCAGTTATCCATGCAATGTTGTCAGATCAAACAGGAATAGAATCAGCAGGGGGCATCTTATCACTCTGTCACCTTTCCCTCCTGTATCCTGTGCTCATTTCATTCTTTGGGATGCCATTATACTTGACTGTGATACACTGTAGCCCCATTTTTGTTTTGTTTTATAAGTCATTTTAAAGGCCACTTTATTATTTCAGGAACACCAAAGAATCACAGTTATGAAACAGTTCTCCCCAACATAATATCATTAGTCAGTTGTTTTTTTAAAATAATGGATTTAAGCATACCATGGGATGAGTAACATTGGTCTTACATTAAGCGCTTTTAAAGATTAAGTATCAGAAATTTATTTAATGACATGGGGTCTTCAAATGTGGATAACTCATCTCACTGCTGGCTTCAGGTTGTGAATCCTTTTGTGTATATTAAAGAAAGCAGGAGAATGTAAAGAGGTAAAAATATGGTTGACCCCTGGGACACGACGTGAGGGATCAATTCCCTGGGTCATCCCTCAAATGCAAAAAATCCACAGATGCTCAAATCCCATATTTAGAACAGTATAGTTCTTTCATATAACATGCAAAAAACATCTGTGCATTTTAAAATCATATCTAGATCATTTATAATACAATGTAAATAGCTGCTCCATTGTATTGTTTAAAGATTTTATTGTAATAGTGACAAGCAAAGAAAGTATGCTCACCTTCAGGACATTTTTTTCAAATATTGTATATCCATGATTAGCTGAATCTGTAGATGTAGAACTGATGGATATTGAAGGTCAGCTATTTTAATTCCCAGGCTTTAGAACTAAGGAGTATTGATAATTAGCCATGGCTGAGCATTTTGTCAGTAAAGCTGTGTGACTGTAGTGTCAGCTAGCTCATAGTCTCTTTGGAAATTAAGTGTGAAAATATGCCATCAGTATGGACAACTATGTCTACTATCAAAATAGTAGTAACAGTACATGCTTGCAGCCATAGCCCTGTGGCATCCAATCCCATCAGATCTCAGAATCTAAGCAAGGTCGGGCCTGGTTAGTACTTGGATGAGAGAACACCTGGGAACACCAGGTGCTATAGGCTTGGGAGAAGGACCCCAGCAACCCCCTCCCAAAAGCCAATCTGTCATTGAAAACCCTATGAACAGCAGAGAAGCACTGATAATAGTGTTTCGCCTGTTGTACCCAGGGTCACTATGAGTCAGATAACAACTTGATGGCACCTAACAACAACAACAACAACAACAAGTAACAGTATAAGTAGACGCAGATATTGTCAAAAAGGAAACACTATCTTTCTTAGGAGAAAAGACTAAACTAATAAAAGACAGGAAGCTGCTTGTAAATGAATGTATTTATCATTATTTATTTTTTCTTTTGCTTTACAATAAGTATTATAATTTTGCCATTAAATGCAAAGCAGGGGACTACCTCAGAAATACCTCTGTTTTCTAGAACATGTAAATATGTTTGAAATTTCCAAGCAAGAGAAAGAAATATCAGGTTTCCCATATAACTTGGACATTCTGCTGCATGACTTCAAATCCTCAGGATAAAAAGCCATTATGTGTAATAGCAGGTATCCTACTTTGCCTCAGATTGGGAAGAGTGGTGGTTTCTGGTAACTCTCCTAATTGCTGTGAGTTTCTGCTAATCTTGGTACAGTTTAGGCTTCCTTAGAGAGGAAAAGTATCTGTCTTCAAAACAGTATCTGTCACTTGATAGTTGGAGAGAATAAGGCAGGTTGCTAAATAATAATCGCTCTCATTTTTTAAATTAGTGCAAGAGTAACATTATTATTAGAATAGTAAGAGTGAAAGGTCAAACTCTTACTGTAAACAAGAGTTTAAAATGCTAGCTTTCCAAATCTCAAAAGAAATGGGGACAATGCCTAAATTTTAAAACCAGTAAGTCACCATTTATATTGACATGTTTCTCTGCTTTGGCTCTAGACTTAGTTCCACACACAGACAAAGGTTTAATTCACCATCCAATTTTACATGATTATTTTCCTCTTTGTTTCTTTAGAATGCTCAAAGTGTGGCTGTAAGTTAACTAGAGAAGAAAGTGTTTACTTTTTTTGTAGGCAGAACTTAATACTTCAATACAGCAACAGTGATTTCCTAATACAGTCAGATATTTTATAGCCTTGCACTTTAGTTCAATTAATTTTTTCTTATTATTTAAGGAAATATGAGGGATGGAGTCCATTCATATTTTACATCTCAAATATCATCCATAATATGTAGAACTCATAGGTAAGAGACAAGGCTCCATAATGTTTAGGCTTAGAAATGCTTTAGAAATAACAGTGATTTACTCAGTAACTTCTATAAATTTGTGGTTGATGAAATAAAGGTAGAGAAATGCAAGTTCAAGTAAAGGATTAGTTTGGAGTCCAACTTACCTGTGTACAGCGGGAACACAAATCCACATATAAATTCAGATTGAATGAAAAATACATGAACAAAAGTCTGAATATGGGAGGTAGGAAAAAAGTGTGTTGTAGATACTATCAGATTTTTAAAGAACTGAATTGTAGAGCCAGAAGGAATCAGTGAGAAGGTTCTTGCTTAAATAAATCTAAAGCTAAATTCAAGAGAAAAATCATTGTACTTATGGATCCTGAGGCAAATTTAATGCTATTGAGAATGGCCAACAAGTTAAAGGCTCAAATACTTTGAATCTTTTTAGAAGGTTTAGGGGAAAAGTTGCAATGAACTCTCCTCTCATGTTAAAAGAAAGAAAGAAAGAAAGAGAGAGAGAGAGAGAGAGAGAGAGAGGGAGGGAGGAAAAGAAAGAAAGAACGAGCACAAAGCCAACTGAGATTTTTCCAAGGGAAAGATATTCTATCCCCAGTTATTCACTAAACATCATTACTATAAGTATCATTTATATAATTCCAAGGGTGGCTTATTTTTCTTTCTGTACAAATTAACCTAAAAATATGATTGGAGGGTGGAAAATTTTTGCTTTCAAATATAGCATCGCTAATTTGTCTTTGCTCATTTTTAAGGAAAATCTGGAAAAGCAAATTATATATTTTCATGTCTCATTCAGAGGCTTTCCCCAAGAATAACAAATGACTTTTAGATGTCCAGCAATTTTTTTCTTTAGAAGGTCAGTTTATTTTCCTATTTTTGGGATCTTTTTCCTAGAAATTGCTCTTTTTCTGTGTCCATTTAGACTTCTATCAGAACACACCGTAAATACACACATGTTCCCACATACGGATTCTTAATACCACTAGAAAATGAACATTAAAGATGGTGAGGTCACATATACTGAATTTGGATGATCAAAATACACATACTTTTGATAGTTTAGGTTTCCATAAAATACAGCTAAAAATGAATTAGTGTTTTAAGTTTAACATGTATGGATGCAATGTATTGAACACAACAAAAATCCTTAGGATAAAAAGCATAGTCAATAAGACAATTCTTACACAAAAACATCAGAAAGAAATGACTTTGAGTTCAAGTTTTAAGAGATATGAGCTGTGTCAAAGTAGATTTTTCCCTTTCCTCTTGATAAAGGGGGAAATTATAATTTGGAAAAATGTCATTAATTAAGAGACAATGACTTCAAGTCAGAATCCCAGAATCTAGTTCCTAATGTTTTACCATGGAGGCTGGGGTTTGGCTCAGTTGGTACAGTGCTGCTTTGTGCTGAGGTCCAAGGTTTGATCCCTAGCACTGCAAAAAAATGGGAAAAAGACCTGACAGCCTACTCCTAAAACAATCATGAAATAATCAGCCATTGAAAATCCTAAGAACAGAAGAGAAGCACTGACATAGTGCTGGGCAAGGCACAATATCATGTAGCGTTTCTCCCTGTTGTAGACAAGGTCGCTATGAGCTGGACGCAACTCCACAGAACCTAACAACAACAACAACAACAGCAGCAGCAACAACAACAAGAGTTATGTGGATCACTTATAAAAAGAATGGCAAAGTGAATGGGTAAATTTAATTTCCTTGAGTGTCTTTTAAGTGTTTTTTAATTATACAAAGTGGTAATGTACTTCACCTATACAGATTCATTTTTGGGGAATGGATACAGCCCAGAAACAATAGTTCTTTCCAGCAGAGAAAGCAGTAGAGTGGAGTTGAGAGTTAAAGTTCAAAATTACCTTAATCTATCATGGAGTTGCCATACTTAAGATGGACACATTTTAGTCTTTCTTGAAAGGCCCAACACAAATAGGGGAAAAATAAAACTACAAAAGCCTAACACTGAAACAGGTCACTGTTCTTCATGGAGCATTACAGCACTATAAGTAGCTGACTTCCATTTAGAAATGACAAGGTAAAAAAAAAAAAAAAATATATATATATATATATATATATAGAGAGAGAGAGAGAGAGAGAGAGAGAGACTCTAGAATCACAGTCTAGAGTAAGCAACAGTCAAGAAATCAAAAGATCAATTATATTGGGAAAAGCTGTCCCAAGAGACCTCTTTAAATAAGTGTTCAAAAGTAAAGATTTCACACTGAAGATGAAGGTGTGCCTGACTCATGCCATGGTATTTTCCATCTCATCCTATGGTTGTGAAAGCAGGACACTGAATAAAGGAAACAGGAGAAGAATTGATGCTTTTGAATTATGGTGCTGGAGACAAATATTGAATGTACCACGGACTGCAAAAAGAACCAACAAATCTGCCCTAGAGGAAGTGCAACCAGAGTGCAACCTGGAAGCAAGGATGGCTAGAGTGCATCTTACAAATTTTGGACATGTAGTCAGGAGAGACCCATCCCAGGACAAGGACATCCTGCTGGGGAGAGTAGTAGGTCAACACAAAGAAGGAAAACACTCATCTAGATGGATTGACACAGTGACTGCAACAATGGGTCTAAACATAAAAGAGATTGTGTGCCTGGCACAGAATCAGGAGTGTTTCGTTCTGTTGTACATAGAGTCTCTATGAGTTGGTCTCCACTCAAGGGCACCTAACAACAATAGAATTACATTGGACATTGCAAAACAGTCACATGAGGCACATGGGAACTTGCAGAAAAATAAGATCCCACAGATTATCCTTGACTCACCTAAGGCCAATAGGATTTTTAGTGGAAAGTAAGGAAAAACAACCCTGCATGCTGTATTTTCTCTTTTCTACTCTTTTTCTCCTCCCATTTCTCCCACTCATTTTCCTTTCATTATTAACAAGGTAGGATGGAATTTGAAAAGGAAAGCTTTTGCTTAATGCCACTCCACATCATTAAGATTAATGTAGCTGAGCTCGGAAGCAACGGGAAACACGGACACAACAGAGATTACACAGGTAAACTGAGGTCAGGTTATGGAGCATGTTGAGTAACAAGGTTAAACCCATTATAACAGAGAATGGGAGACATTTTTATCTATATGTGTAACTCTAAATTGCTGTTTTAGGGAAATGCATCATTAGAAACTAGTGGGGAAATGTAGATAAAAGAAAATGCCAGAGTGAACCAAGGAAGATAACTTGGCATTGAGCAAGACAAAAGAAATGTTGAATAGATCATTACCTGAACTTACTAGAATGGTTTCAAACCCACTTGCAGTCTTTTCGCCCATCACAAAATCACATTAAGCCAATTATTACGGTAAGGGCTTTCAAAATTGAAAATTTAGAAATGTACTTAAGTCACCAGGTGAAAGATACACAATGTATAAAACATGTTATCATAACTTTCTTATCCCCTAAGGACAAATAAATGATTTGAAAAAAATGTCTCCAGTACAGAGTTAAACGGTACCATTATGGTCTTGTGGATGATGAAAACAGTATATTTGAGGCAGAACAAAAAATGGAAAGGAAAACGAAATTGTAGGAGTCGGTATTGTCATGGCAATGGCCTAGATTCACCATGAAGAGTCGTCTCTATTAAAAATAGTAACAATAGAAATTTTCCTTAACTTTGTTGGAATCACTAATAGGTTCTTTCAATTACCAAGAAACCAAGATGCACAGGACCTAGTTTTGCATAATTTTTCCTTTTACTTGCAACTTTCAAAACACAATGCAGTACACTATCTATTGACTTTATCTGATTTCTAAGCAAAGCCTACATTATAACTATTTAACTGTCCTCCAGAGACTCAACTAGATTAAAAGAGTCACAAGGGTTACATTGTTGAAAAGTGCCAAAATGTTCTTTTGAAATGATCCAACCTCAGCTAACATTTGAGAGTTTTCAAAGGTGAAATTCAATTGTTATCACTTTCAAAGATTTCTGTTAAAAATCCCTCATCTGTCAAACCAGCACTTAGTGGTCCTTGAAAAGATAAAGATTAACAACAAAATAAAATAAAGAGCAAGTGCAGCAACTACCATGATGAAAACGATGGATGGCACTTTCCAACTTACTGAAATCTTATCCAACACTGTTCCAGACATTTTATAAATACCCTGACAGCAAATCTGAGATAAAAATCATTGCCATTTCATAGAAAATGTCTCAGAGGATCAAATCATTTGAGGTGTACTACCAGCTGGTTTCAGAACCACAGTTCAAATTCAGGACTGCCTCATTTTCAAGTTTAATTTAGTTGAAATATACTATGTTGTCCCAAAAGTCAAACCCCCAAATAAACAAAGTTAAGGAGTCACAATGAAATATTATAGCACCATATCCAAGCAAAGCTCTGGCTTTCAGTAGCTGGAACATAAAGTTGCCTAGTCTGTTATATGTTGTCCATTCTTTGATTATCATTAAGAAGCAATCACATAACTGGAAATATGCAACACACATTATTTTCTATTTGTAGAAAATCATCTACATTAAGGCTATAGATTATGCATTAGCTTACTATTTACATTTCAGTCTTTGGCAGAATTACTGCATTCCAGGCTTTATGAAGCTTCCTATCTATATCACCTTGACGATGCTTCTAAATTATACAAAAAGCCACTCCAAAGAGGATGCTGACCAGTTATTCTCCACCCTCAGAAAAGTCTATAAAGAGAGGAAAGACAGTGCATTTTGGTAATTTTTAGAGACAGCATCAGGGAGCAGTGAAAAGAAAAGAGGCTTTGGAGTCAGGCAGATGTGGATATAAACTGCAAGTCCTAGGAATTAGTAACCAAGACACCCTGGATAGAGTTTCTGAATATAACAAATGGGACCCATTATAATGTCTATCATCTTTTTACATAAAAACAAGTTGTATTAGTGACTTATTTCCTGTATACGATAGAGAGAAAAATTGTAGGCTTGGGGACAGATTAATTCTCATCACATGTCTACAAAGTACTAGCAGTAGGTTGTTAAACTAGTAGGGTACTATAGCATTTCTAAGACAGTTTTCTGATCTTTACAAAGACAAAAGCACCTGACTTAGCAAAATGACACATTCACAGATTTAGCCTAGTTCTGGCATTTGGTATAGGACCAACGAATATTAGTTCCCTCCTGCGTTATAGTAGAGGTATTTGAAGAATGCCAGCTTATCTCCTTTGTTATTGTTGTTAGGTGCCATTGAGTCATATCCAACTTATAGCAACTCTCATTGGTTTTTCAATGGCTAATAGTTTCAGGATTGCTTCCGGAGTGGATTGCCACATCCTTCTCCTGTTTTTGTGGTGCTGGGGATCGAACCCAGGTCCTCAGAGAATGCAGAGCAGCACTCTACCAACTGAGAAAAAACTCCAGGCCTACTTCCTTTAGTAGTACATTATAATGTGTTATCACAAGAAGAAGAAACCTGATTCACTAAGGGAGATGCACAGACTGGGGATACTTGGGCATTTTAACCTATCAGAAAAATCAGCCAAGCCTTGATTGGTTCAGATACAAATACCCACAACACTTCCATCACCAAAGGATTATAAAATATGCTCTAGTACAAATTGAGAATATCATCTGTGTAACTGCTTTCTCTGGCTATAAGTGTGAGTGTAAATCTTATCATAGTCATTCTCTTGCTTAAAAGTCCTGTGTGTAGAACAAAATGATAAATCCTTTACATGGTTTATAGGACTTTTAGGAGAAATGAGCTTTGCCTAATTCTCAGGCTACTCTTCTTAACTGCTGTGCTTAATTGAACTTGGCCCCTGTTTGGGTATGGACCTTAAATGTACCCCTAAAGGCTGATGAGTTTAAGGCTTGATGCCCAATGCAGCAGTGTTCCAAAGACTGAATCATGGGGGATATGACCTCATCAATGAATTAATCCACTGATAAACTCTTATCTTAATGGGATAATGGGAGGTGGTGGAACCTTTAAGGTGGAGCCTAATTAGAGGAAGTGAGTCACTGGGTAAGTGCCCTTAAAGGATATATTTTGTCCCCTGCCCCTTCCTCTCACTCTCTCCTTCCTTCCTGGCTGACATAAGGTGAGTGACTTTGCTCTACCCCCATGTGAGCTCTGCCATGACATTCTGCTTTGAGCCAAGAAACAATGGAGCCAAACAATTAGCCATAGACTAATACCTCAGAAACCATGAGTCAAGATAAATCATTTCTCCTTGAAGGTAACATTCTCAGGCATTTTATGACAGCAATAGAAAGCTGACTAGCAGTTTTTTATAGTTCTTTGAATGCCTGAAGCCCTTGCCTATTCTATTCTTTCTGCCTGGAATGCTTCCTTGACATGGTCAACTCTTATTCCTTCTTTTCTCTAATTCAACAGGAACTTTTACAGACCCTTTCAGCCCCCCTGCAATTAGCCTACCTGTAAAAACAGAGTCAAATTTATCTGTGAATTCATATTCAGCTAATTGAACAGTGTAGACCTGACTGATGTATCTGTGTGGCATCAAATTTTACAAAGTCACCGTTTCATTTTATCAAAGGGTTGTCACAGGTTGACCAAAATCTGCAAATATATTTCTATAGTTTTCAGACCACTCTGCATTTCACTGAACATAAAACACTTATCTAAATTATAAATTTAATAAGCATTTACAAAATTATTTAGTATCTCTCTCAAATCCTATACAATTATGGACCTAATGCGAGCAACATCTGCATCTGACTTATCTTAGTTTGACTCCCAGTTCCTATCAACAAGGCCAATGCTCAATGAACACTTACTGAATGAAGTTGCTAATGCTATAGCCACATAATGTTAAATGAGACTCTATTTCTTTAGCTATTTTAGGTATAAAATATATTTTATAAAAGAAAAGATTTAATTCTGTATTATAGCAGAGCATGTAACTTCCAGCCTAATTACTTAACTTCTTTCAATACAAACACATAAACATACTAGTTAATTTCTCTTTTACAATGAGTGCTGAATGTATGAGCTAACAATGCTCAAGTCATAGAACAACCTTAGGATATAATGGGCCAGACAGTTCTTTGTTTTAGAGGTGATCTTGTGCATTGTAGGATGTTTAGCACTATTCCTGATCTCTTCCTAATAGATACAAATAGCACTCACCCCCAGTCATGGTAACTAAAAATGTCTCCAGACATTATCAAATGTCTCTTGGGGGACAAAAATGTCCCTGGTTCCAAACTACTGAGATATAGTATCAGTTTTAATAGAATTTCCTTGTTTCTAATAAGTTGCTAACTGCAACGACTGTGGTTAATACCAGTACATAACAAGGAAAGAGATACAACAAAATGCCATTAAATTTAAAAAAGAATCTTTCTTTTTCAAGGATTTAGCAGTTCGACATGTACTGTCTCATCCAGATTATACAAAATACAAGTAACTTTCTTACCTACATTATGAGCTGCTTAAGAAAAGCAATAGCAAATATATCTCATCAGATCCATGACAGAGCCACAGTAAAAATTAGTAATCATCATTGCTCTGAGTGATTATGGTATAGGAAAATCTGAATGCTACACTAGACATTCATGAGAAGTAAATGTTGAGCACTTAAAAAAAATTTCCACTTTTCATCAATACACAATATTATGTTCACATTTCACTGAGCAAACACCAAAGAATGAAATAGAAAACTTATATTTTTTTCAGTATTTCCAGTTCAGTGAAAGATGAAATAGAATTGTTTATGGGGGAGTAAAAGAAATAAAGAAAATCCAAAGATCCTAGAAACATTACTGAACTAAAGAGTAAAATATTTTTTACTGCTAAAAACAAAGCAATAGAAATTCATCATTAACTTATGATCAAATTGACCTTTTCTTTCCAAGTCCCCAAACAGAAATTAGGTATTGCAATCTCCACCTCACTCTTTGCCATCCTGTTCCAATGTCACCTCTCCCATGATTTTTTTCAATATTCTCTGTGTTCCAAATAGCACAAGTCTTATCATGATATATGTGATAATCTCTCCTCCTGGTTTTCAATATGCTTTGACTATTAATTCCTTTTAACCAAAGTCTATGTTTAACAGTATATGGCACAGTACCTAGAATTTGGTGGTAGTGGTTGTTGTTGGGTGCTGACTCATAGTGACACTCATAAGGTTTTCAATGATTGATTGTTTCAGGATTGCTTAGGGAGTAAATTACCAGGTCCTTCTCCCCCCAGTGCTGGGGATCAAACCTGGGTCCTCAAAGAATAGGGAGCAGCACCTTACCATCTGAGCTAAACCCCAGCCCCAGTATTTGGTAGCAGCTGTTTAGCAAATCAATGAGTGAGAACATGAAAATCACATCATTTAAATTAAGCTTATGTTGGTTTGGATCTGAGTTGGTTTTAAAGGAGAAAATAATTTGTTATAAATTATACAAATAAAAAGATCTTCATGATTCTGTAACTTCCATCAAGAACCACAGTACCTAACTTGTTTGCAACAAATACACCAACAATTCCAGAGAGGGGCTACTAAGTAAACACAAAGTTCTTATATGCTATACGTATGTACATACATACATACATAGATACATATATGTTGTTGTTGTTAGGTGCCGTCAAGTTGGTATCCAACTCATAGCGACCCTACATACAACATGCGGAACAGTACTGTCAGCGTTTCTCTGCTGTTCATGGGGTTTTCAATGGAGGACTGATTTTTGGGAGTGGGTTGTCGGTTCCTTCTCCCAAGCCTACAGCACCTGGTGTTCCCAGGTGGTCTCCCATCCAAGTACCAACCAGACCCAACCCTGCTTAGCTTCTAGCTTCTGAGATCTGACAGGATCAGATGCCACAGGGCTACAGGTGTGTGTGTGTGTGTGTGTGTGTGTGTGTGTGTGTGTGTGTGTGTGTGTAATATACATTATGCTTTGTAATAATCACATAGTTATGTATAATTAGCCTACCTGGAAGAACAGAATCAAATCTATCTGTAAATTCACATTCATCTAATTAAATGATACAGACTTGACTGGTTTATCTATGTGGCATCATATCCTACAAAGGCACCATTTCAATATATCAGAGAGCTGTCACAGGCTGATTAAAATCTGCAAATATGTTTCTATAATTCAGTTGGACAAGGTGAAAAGGCCCAGAATGACTAAATAATTCGATACAAACATGAAATATTCACAAACCTACCAGGGGCACCTAACTGCAACTGGAGGGGAGGGAGAAGTACCTTTGTTAGAGACTCAGGTAATTGTGAAAGAGAAAACTACATCTTCTGGACACATGCCCTACAACAGGGCCATTCATGTTTTTCTTTATTCATGACATATTCTAGTATTTCATAAAAGGGACCCAATCCCCTTCACCTAGTAACTATATTGAGAGTAAAAAATTACTTCTCCCAAACTTGAATCAAAGAGTTCATTATATTTAACCAATAAATTGACACTGCATGCTGAAAAATGACTATGAACTTTAGTTGGGATATATGTTGCCATTATATACCAGTAACTCTCACTTATAGGTGCTAAGAGCAGAAGTAATGGGATGAGCAGAAGAAGTAATATGAAATAGTAGATCATATTAAATTATTTTTCATTAGCTCTAGAAAGCATGTTTCCCTTATTTTTCCCTCAGTTCTAATTATAATTAAAACTTAATGCCAGTCACACAGGAATATTTTAGATGCCAGAGCTAAGCTAAGAAAATTATCATTTTGCTATAGGTTATTCCTAAAGATGGGCTAGAGTATAGCTCAGTGGGGAGAGTGCTGTTCTGTGCTCTCTGAGGACCTGGGGTTCAATCCCCAGCACCACACAAACAGTACATGCAAAGCAATCCCCAAAACAATTAGCCACTAAAAACCCTATGAGGCTCATTATGAGTTGGACACAACTTGATGGTGCCTGACAACAACATTCCTAAACATGTTAAACACTTCAGGAAATGAGGGGGGAAGAGTATTTGTTGAGTGTTTACCATCTAAGCACTGGTTAAGTGTTTTTAAATATGGCATCATTTCATCCATGTGATCCTGTGCGGTAGATATTACTATATCCGTGTTGTAAGTGCAAAAATTAAGTTTCAAAACAGCAAGCCTATTCAAGGACACAGAAAGTATCAAGACATGTTATTACTAAGACTGCTAAGTAGACTATGATGCCCATGTTGAATAGATAGAAAGGGTTTTATTTGTTGGTTGGTTGGTTGGTCAAATATCCCAAAGACAAATCTAGTAGAAAGTTCTGCTACAAATCAAGAGATGATTTTCTTACAGCTGCCTCTCCCTAATCTATACTGCATAAAATGTTGCATGGGGGTAAACAGATGTTCCCAATCCACTGATTATGCTACGTACTAGATTTATAAATCAAATGATAAGTGTAGAATTCCAACATTTATTACATAAGACAGTAGCTGAAGTTGTTCTAAAAATCTCAATGTGAACTATGATATGTTATGTAGCACATTCTTCTAGAAATACTGAATATTGCAGTAGTTTAAATTTATAGATGTTAAAGCATGATACCAAATACACAGAAGATTAAGAAGATGATAACAATTTATAGCAGTTAATCAAAGCAAAATTACACCTTGCAGGATCATATAATTGGAACTGGACACTATTTATTTTAGCATTGAGAAAGGACACAGTCTGCTCACTGAAAAGGTCCTTAATAAATCTGAGTTTTATTCTCATCGGTCCCCTTTAGCCCAAGTTACTCATCTTGTTGCTGAAAATATACTCACAGCTGTCAAAATTTTAGTATCAATCAACAATCTCTCCGCAGTCTGGGTTTGCTTTGCAAAAGCTTGGCTGAAATATAGATAAATCTGTCTTTCTGTGTATGTATTTATGTTTACAATACCTGCATGAGCTGAAAACCAGACAGAGATAGTGAAGTAAGGTGCAGTAACTTTCACTAAAGTGAACAAAAGAATATGGACTCTCTGTAATAAATATGAGTTTCTGCATTTAGTAGAATCAACAGAATTATGCTTTTAATTAGAACACTGCTTCAAGGTAGGTTCTCTTTAAGCAAGTAACCTAACTAAAGTTCATCATGTTTAAGTCTAAAATAAAAAGTCAGAATATTCTGTTCTGAAAAACCCAGTCACATGGAGATGCAAAACCATTACCCTTATGATATTGCTACTTTAACTGTGGTCAGTACTCCTCCCCCACTCATGTAACCCCCCACCTCCACCCCATGTCTGGATCATCTAGGATATGTAACCCCCTGTCCCCTTGTATCTGGATCATTTAGGACCTGGTTAGAAATGCAAATTCTCAGGCCATGTCCAGGCTTCCTGAACATAATTTGCATTTGTAACAACATTTCCAAGTGGCTTATAGACACTATTTAAGTTTGAGATGTACCAGTCTAGATGTGATAATAAAAACACCCCATAACAATCAAGTTTGCATAAATCTGATTCGGTTGACAATTTTAGATTTTCTAGTACAAATGTGCTACTCTTTTATAGTATTCAAATGTCTTTTGTAAAAATTCACTCTTCTGACTTAGTTAAGAGATAAACATTACAAAGTTAAGTCCAAAGGAAAACCAAAAAAGGAATAAATTCTCCTGTTTCACTCTCTATCTCCTTCTCCTTCCTTAAGAGACTGTATTTCCCTATGTGGCCTAACCTGGCCTTGAAATTCTAGGCTCAAGCATACTTCCTGCCTCTGCTTCCCAGGTAGCTGAAATTCCAACTACATGACATCAAGCCTGGTTCTTACTCTTCTTTTTTAAAAAGTCTTAAACTACTTTTTTTCTTTTTTTGGTAATAAGTTCCTCACCAGAGCTGTAAAAAAGACAGCAACTCTTGCCCCTGAGAGCTAGAAATATGTGCCCAATAGGAAATGGAAACCCTGATTTTTGTATTCAATTTTCCTTTACAAGGATTGGCAATCAGGAAGCACTGATCCAGTCAAGGTACACAGCACTCAGGCCACTACTGAGGGAAGTCCTAGAAGGTAGGAAACAAGTGGCGGCCCTGGTGTTAAGTGTTTCTAGTGTACATTAACCAAGGATAAGCACTATCCTTGCACTAATTTGAGTAACAACAACTGAACTCTGAAAGCAATGTGCCAAATATAAAAATATCCTTGGGTTGTCTGCCCTTCATATAATCCTTTGTCTCAGGTGTACTCAACATCCACAGCCGGCTAGAAGGAAACATTGATCTCTCCTTGGACCACAAACCAATTGGAGCAAGGGATTTTTGTCATTGTAGAATTCTGAACAGGACATAAAAACTATCACTGAAGAAGAGAGCAAATGGCTCACATTAATCTAGAGCTGGATGACCAATTTCAACTGAGTGCATAATAAAGTAGAAAGAAGAAACTGTAAAAGAGAAAAGAAGTGTCATAAGGGGGGAAGAGTAAAGACCAAGGGGGAGAGGGAGGAAGAGAGCGAGGTCAAGTATTTGAATGCAAGCTGAGACATAGTCCTAGAAAAACAGAAAGGTAACTTTGCTCCTGACCTAAACACAGCTGTACTTTTCACAGCTGGTGTATCTGACATTTTCTGTACCATTCCAGTTAAATAACTTTGGACCTGGGTTAGTTTAAGGGAGTGTCCACCTGCCACAATTGTTATTTCTTGACCAAGATACTAATCAACTGTATCCAGTGCAGCACGTTTTACATATTTTTATAAAAACCAAAAGCCTCCTAGAAATCAGGCACAGATTTCTAGCTCATTTTCTGAATCATTGCTTTTAGACAAAATGTCTGTCATTTTTTATATTTCTGAATTTCTACCTACAAAAGTAGACAAATTTCTATCACCACACTTTGACTCACAGGTCAGAAGTTAGGAAATAAGCTGAAGCTGCTTGAGAAATAGGCATACTGTGCATAATTCAAGGATGTTGCCAAGCAGATGCTAGCTTGGGGACATTAAAAACAGTTCTAGCAACTTTAAATAGCAACCACAGCTTCAGAGACTGCTGGACTACTGACACAGCAGGGTTTATCCACAGGAGGCTATGACTCATTTATTCTCCCAACTCCCAGATGTAATCTGACACAATGTATCCCCAAGACACTTCCTGCTGCTAATGCTACCATTTCTATCTTGGAGTCTTTTAATTTGTATTTTCCCCAAATGGCTTATGTCTGCTTGTCAAGTGGGATTCTCACCTCACTTGGAACTCCTGACTCTTTGATAAGGATAGCTGGCTGGCAAGGAGAACTGGCATACCACAGAAACCCATGTATGCAATCAACAGCCTCTTTTCAGCCAAGTGTAATTTTTCTGCAGCACTAGCTGAAAGCAGAACAGTATAACCAACCATCTCTTGCTAACATCAGATTCTCATACACAGGCTCTGTGAGTACTTTACCACCTTGCAGATAATAAGAGTGTGAGGGGCAACTAGCTTTTCCAGCATCCTTCTGGTAGGTGAATTTCTTGAAATCCATTTGCATAGCACCCTTGCAGTTAAGGTTCCAGAATATCCAGGTCCTCTTCAACTGAAGAATATAAACAATATTTATGAACTGTATCCCTAAAGTTACAGTGGAAGTGACTTTGAATCCCAACTGTGCCACTGAGTTACTGTGAAATATGGGGAGGCTTATGGACCCATCCTAAAATTCAGATTCTTTATCAATAACATGGAGAAAATGCTAGAACCTACCTTTAAGTTAGATCATGAGTATTAAAAAAATTATGATGATAAGGATTAGGAAAGTGCTCAAAATACGTAAGCTATTGTGGTCATTATCCAGTGAGGACGGCTTTCTTTGTTTTTATTAATATTATTTTGAAATTACAGCATCATGTGGTGAGATATAGATAGGTAGATATAGAGAGAGATAGAGAGATAGATAGATATCTCCAAGGAATGACTAAATGATTAAATAAAACTAACATTAGCTGGGTACTGTGGTGTTTCCCTATAATCCCAGTGACTCAGGAGAAATGGGGAAGAAGATCTCAACTTCCAGACCACAGGCAGCCTGTGCAACTTAACAAGCCCCTGAATCAAGATAAAAAATAAAAGACTAGAGATGCAACCCAGTGATAGAGCACTTGTAAAGTATGTGCAAGGCCTTGTACTGCACTAACTCAATAAATAAATTTAACATATCATTGCCTCATGCACTTAATTTTTTTGTGGGGAGACAGCTAAAATGTATTCTTAGTTTAGTTACCTTGAATCATAAAATATGTACAATAGATCTCAAAAACTGATTTCTCCTGGCTATCAAACAGTGTGCCTTTGAACCAATATTTCCCAATCCCTCCTGCTCCATTTTCCAGCCTTTGGCAATAATTTTACTCCTGTGAGTACAACATTTTTAGGTTCAACATACAAGTGAGATCTTACAGGGTTTGCCCTGTTTCTAACACATGCACGCTATGGGTTCTATGTTTCTGCAGAGCACAACTCAATCTCATTCAGTGCTTTTGTGGTAGGAAGGCCACCCTTTTTCTGTCCCTGATGAAGAAAATGTATATAGAAAAGTAAAGTTCACCATCTACACGTTGAATGCCTAAACTTTTAAGTGACTCTTTGTGCCTCTGAACCAAAGAACCATTTCTAAACCACTTTCCTCTATAGGCAAATGAAAGATTTTGCCTGGATAATATGTGGGATACATCATACTTATGATGTCCTCTGAGTTTTTTGTTTCTAGTTTCATCATTAAATGCTCTCACATTCAGGGCAGGAGCTGTAGTGCATAGGTCTTTATGTGATAAGCAAAACTTGAACTTTTACAGTCAATATGTTTGAAGCAAAGTCAGTATTGGAACATAAAATAAATATAGAATTTCTAAAACACGGAACCATTGCATTATAGAGACATTAAGTGGATAAGCTTGGGCATTTTCTTTTTTCTCTTTCTTGGCAAGGTACTGGGGGTTGAACCCAGGGCCTCATGCTTGCATGCTTTACAAGTGCCGTACCACTGAGCTGCACCCTCAGCCCATTTTTTTGTCTTACTTTTTGAGACAGGGCCTCACTAAATTACCCAGGCTACCTCTGATCTCGAACTTGTGATCCTCCAGCCTCTGCCTCCCAAGTCGCTGGGATTACAGCAGTGCACCACCACGCCCAACCAGCTGAGGCAATTGCACTTCAAGATATGCCATGTATTGGGAAGGCTGCACTAATCAAAGTAGGTTAGGCTCTGCTACAGTAATCTAGGAATGTAAATGGCTCATAATGTTTGAATTTTATCTTTCACACAAAGTCTGGCACCACTTGCCTGCTCTGCTTCCATTTTTTTGTTGTTGCACTTGCCTTGCTTTCATTTTCATTGACTAGCAAGTTCCTGCTTAAATTCAATTTATAAGCATCAATGAAATATTGACTGAGATGTATTTATTTGTAACTATTTCATGAACAAAAAATTAATGAAGAGATATTATGAAGGATTTAGGCCCTCAGTGAATAATAGCTTTAGTAGTGCCTTGAAGTAATGACCACCCCTAGAATTCTACTCTATTTCTTTATTTAGGCATCTTATTATGTCTTCATCTTGTACACAGCACTTTACAGCAATTGTCTGCCTCGTTTAAAATTATTTGCATCAGGGCAAATTTATCTTTGTATACTTTTTGATGCTCCTTTTATTTCACTGCTACCAACTATGTGGTGGAAGTTTTTATTTTCCCACTATTTTTCTCCCTCCAGAGTACAGATGAGGTTAAGAAGACTATTCAGCAGCTGTGTTCAACCACCTGCTCCTCTAATCTCTGGTTTTCAAGCTCTTAAGAATACTACTGGGGATACCTTGGGTTCTGTCATTACCAACACAGTTAATCTTGCAGTTCCCTATGATATAGCGGCCACTGACTTTGAAGACATCTGTAATTATGGCCCTCCTGTTAAAGATTCATTCTCCTAGCAAGGATCCAGGTACCCTTCATCTTATCTCTAATCTTTTATTTCAAAGGTAGATGAAAAGGTAAAATAACCACAACCACTTATCTAAGACACATTCAGTCCTTGACCTCTGAGACAAGTGCTTGCCTCACTTCTAAAGGGACCTTAATGGGAAGGGCAGGCTGTTCTAACTCTTCCCTGCCCTGCCCCTAATAGGCTCACTAGAGATATGTTAACATCATCCCACTGTATAATATGTCATCCTTTTCAGATAAAAGTTGACTGCTCTTTATGTCTTCCATTTCATTGCACCAGTCCCCAGGTTTAGCTTCTCAAATTTCTCTAGCTTGTTTCTGGTTGTTTGTTTACATGGTTCTAGTGCCTTCTGTTGGTCCACCAGCACTCCATCTGAGGTCTTATTCCACAGCATAGTACTATCCAATTCTAAGTTATGCAAAATCATAACTAGGCTAATATTTTCAACATGGACCATCAGTTGCCAGCTCCAACTCAGATTTTTAATAAGTCTTCTGTATAATGGTCAAATATATTATCTTTATTTTTTTCCTTAATATTTATATGGCTAAAACATGACCTGACTGTAACTCACTGGTCTTCTCAGTAATAACTATTAGTATTCAAATAATAAATTGTGTATTTTTGAGCTTCTTTATTAATGCTATTTTATTATTAATTTTAGTTATTTATTTTGCAGTGTTGGGGATAAAATACAGGGCCTCATGAACCTAGACAAGCACTTTAACACTGAGCTATGCTCCCCTGCCCTTGTGACCACTCTTAAAGAGGAGATCCTAAAAAGAATTACACTATTTTCTTGATGATCTATAAAGTTTGCATTCCTTCACTTCATGTGCAGTTAGAAAGGTGATTCTGTAATAAAGGTTTTTTGTTGTTGTTTTTTCTTTCTTTTCTTTTCTTCCTTTTTTTTTTTTCCAATACTGAGGGTTGAACCCAGGGTCTCACACTTGCATGCTTTGTAAGTGCTGTACCACTGAGCTGCATCCCTACTCCTTTTTTTTTTTTTTTTTTAGTTTCTGAGACAGGGTCTTGCTAAATTTCACAGACTGCCTCTGGTCTCAAATTTGTGATCCTCCTGCCTGTGCCTCCCAAGTCGCTGGGATTACAGGCATGCGCCACCATGCCTGGCTGTAATAAATGTTTTAAAGATCTTGTTTTGAAATTTTGACAAGGTACCATGTCTTAGTTTAAGCATAACTAGATAAAAAATGCAGTATAATTTCTTTCTCTTTATGTATAGTACAGGTTTACTTTGGAAAGCCACTTGGAAAAGTATCTTAGAGCAATCAACAAAGGCCTTATGTTAATATTATTTCTTTAAAAGAGCAAGACTTATTTCATTCAATCCTAGATTTTAAAAGACATTATTATTCTTTACACAAAGGTGCCATAAAGGTATATCTTTTGCAATAGAGTAGGTAAAAAAAGAATTAAATATTAAAGTTCTGAGTAGGAAATAGGATCTTTCCTAAAAACTTATATCTAAGCTTGCTTAGAGAACAGAATGCATTTACTTAAGGCATCAAGTTTCAAATTCTTATTTTATAGATGGAGAAACTTGAGGCCAACATTGTTAAATGATTTGTCTATCATAACACAACTGATTGATATCAAAGCAGAAAGAAAATAAGAGACCTGGTATTCATTCTTGTTTTTCTTTGCATTAGTTCATAGAGATGAGTTATAAGAGCATTTTTAATAATGCAATTTGAAAACTTTTTCTTATGGATTAAAAGTTTACTGTTACACATGCCTATAATCCCAGCAGCTTGGGAGGTGGAGGCAGGAGAATCACAAGTTCAAGACCATAGGCAACTTGTGTAATTTAGGGAGACCCTGTCTCAAAAAGTAAAAGTAATGGGCTGGGAGCGCAGCTCAGCAGTCCAGCACTTGGAAAGCACGCAGGTGCAAGGCCCTGGGTTCAACCCCCAGTACCACAAAAAAAAAAAAAAGTTTGATGTTAGAAACTTCCGGTTTAAAAAACATGCAGAACTCAGGCAACATAGACCAATGCCTACCAACAAACATATAAAAATGAAATATAAAACATTTTTTATTGCAGTACGTGGGGGTTTAACACAGGGCCTTGCATGTGCTTTGCAAATGCTTTACTAGTCAGCTACTGATGCCTGGTCCATTTTTAAATATTTTCTATCTTTAGATCGGGTCTTGCTAAGTTACACAGGCTGCCTCTGGCCTTGAATTCACAGACCTCCTGCCTCTGCCTCCCAAGTCACTGGAATTACAAGCATATGTCACCGTGCCCAGCTAAAACAAATACCTTAAAGAAAACTTTCATCATGATTGAAGAAAAGAATAAGAATACTGAAGGTTCCATAATGGAGTTATGGAAATAAAGATAAGCAGTAAACTTCAACTAATGTGGTGGTGCTTCAAGAACACACTGATCCTTGCAAAAGGACTGAGGGGTTGTGAGTCAGGGTATTAATGTATAAGGAGAAGAGACACAGCCTTGGCCTATAGGGTGACAGATTTGAAATCCTCACATCAACACAATTCCCCTATATCTAGAAAAAAAAAAAAAAAAACTAAAATAACTACAAATGGTCTATAGGAACAAGTATGGAATTTTCTTCTTTCTGAACTCAAATCATCCATCCCCTGTAGGAAACTGAAACCTAAATCCTAAGCCAAATACGATTAATATATAAGTACTAGGTTCTACCTGTATCATACTTGGGAAGTGCAAGAAAGTAACACAAAAATTGGTGTCAGACACTTTAAATCTTAAGTACTTAATAAAAGTAAAAGCAAAAGCAAAAGCAAAACCACACTCTTGGGGAATGCTTTCCTGATAGAGTCTACAGAATTCCAAAAGAAAATAAGTATTTATTTAGGGTGAGTTCGCAACATAAAATTATAAGCTAAATTTGAAAAAAAATCACACAAAGTTAGCTGGCACAGTAAAAGGAACATGCAAGGTAAGCAGTAACCATAAGGAAAGATTAATGAACTTAAGTGGAAATGAAGTACATTAAAATATTGAGAAGGAACTCAATTCAAATTATATAAAGGAAGAGAGCATCATGATTTTTTTTTGAAACCTATTAACTCAAAACAATCTAAAATCAGAAAACTAAAGTAATTACAATGAAAATCTGGGGTATTCATTCAGTGTTTTTCACATATATTGTGGTTATTCTTTGTTTCCAGCACATGTTAAAAACCTCTTTGGGGTCACCTATAACCATGTGGCTTCTTTTACAGCTGGAATGTAAGCAAAAAAACCATGTTGGTTCTGGGGAACTTTCATAGTTCTTGATCCCAAAGGTTCTCTGACTCAGCAATCTTAGAAATCTCTGATGGGTCCCTCAATAAATATAATGTGCAAAGCTCCCTTGTTGACTTGCATTAGGTAAGTAGCACGAGATAGAAATAAACTCCTGTTGTTTTAACCCATAAGATTTGGGGTGTTTGCTAATGCAGCACAAACTCACTACCTTAACTGATACAAAAAGCTAAATTCCAGAATGGACACTAATGAAGAAACAACTTAAAAACGGGAGGAAGATCTCAGAATTTTTCCTAGGATACAAAATGGAGATGTAAAGAGATAAAAGAAATTGAAGAGTAGCTAAATGTTAAGGGTAAGAGAATCGATGGTACAAATTTTGTCTAATCAGATTTACAAAAAAAAAATGACAACAGGAAAATATTTTAGGAATGTCAATATTCAAATAAGTGAAGAATGAAAATTTTCTTTTTTTTTTTATTAGAAATTTTTAATGTACATCATAATGTGATTCATTTTGACATGCTTTTCGTTGTGACAATTTTCATATATGCAATTTG